>JAUPMG010019429.1:0-15237 GCA_031762675.1 Pachysandra terminalis | reverse complement strand
GTTCCGATCCCGAGATCCTGGGGTTTTCTCGGATCGGGGATCGTCCCCAAACGATCCCGAGTTGGATCGTCCGATCCCGAGTTGGATCGGACGATCCTTTACACCTTGGCCCCAACGACCTCAAAAAGGGAACACAACTCAGCGCACTCAGACTCCCTCACCATCCTACGAAGAGGAAGATTCCAAACAAGACCCAACTCGGACCAGGACAGCACCTCCCCCACAAAGGAGGACTGGACAGATACCACTCTGAAGAGTCTAGGTAAACGAATAGAAAGAGGAACCCCACCCAACCATAGGTCCTGCCAGAAAAGAACGGATGCACCATCCCCCACCGACCACCTAATCGCTGACAGAAAAGTAGCGAGAGCAATAATCTGCCTCCACAGGCTAGCCGCATAAATCCTTGCGTTTAATCTTAGATCTCTTCCATTCGCGTCGATTCCGTACTTGCTAATGATGATCTTACATCACAAATGGTCCTCATAATAGAATCGCCAAAGCCATTTAGCAAGAAGAGACGAGTTATGAGCCATAGTGTTACCCAAGTTAAGACCACCATTCTCCCTCGCCTTACATACATCATCACATTTGACCAGATGGTCTTTCCTACCACCATTCCCTTCCCACAAAAAACCAAGTTGGGCCTTCTCGATGAGAGAGGCCACCACACGAGGCATCCTAAAGACAGATATATAGTATACTGGTAGATTTGCCAAGAATGCGTGGATTAGGGTAATTCTGCCACCCAAAGACAGGTAATTCCTTCTCCAATTGGCCAACCTCTTCTCAATCTTTTCAAGAACCGGATCCCAAAAGGCTAGAGGTTTAGGATTGCCACCCAGGGGTATCCCCAAATAGTACATAGGCCAGGTTCCTAAACTGCAACCAATTGTCTCGACACAATCCATCAATACCGCCTCGCCTACATGGATCCTAGAAATCGTACTCTTATCCAAGTTAACCTTCATTCCTGACACCATTTCAATGCAGCGCACGACACACTTTAATTCCCTGACTTGTGACACCTCGGCATCGACAAACATAATCTTATCATCCGCAAACTGAAGATGTGAAACCCCCACATCATCAGCTCCTATCCTAAAACCCCCCAACAGACCATTCTGCTCAGCAACCCCCATAAACCAACTTAGGACATCCCCAACTAGAGTAAAGAGGAAGGGGGACAGAGGATCACCCTGTCTAAGGCCCCTGGAAGAAGATAAGTAACCATGTACAGAACCATTGACTAGAAAGGAGAAACCTACATTCCTAAGGCACACGGCCACCCATTTCCGCCATCTCTCACCAAAGCCCTTCCACTTTAGAATTTGATCTAAGAAATCCCACTCCACTCTATCATAAGCCTTTTCCAGGTCCAATTTGATAACTAGGCCAGGCACCCCGAGTCTAAATCTCTCCTCCACACATTCCGAAGCCACCAAAATACTATTAGTTATCTGCCTCCCCTTAAATAACGTACTCTGCTGTTGAGAAACCAACACCGACATCACATCCCTCATCCTGATCGCTAAGACTTTCGAGATAATCTTGTACAAGCTGGTGGTTAAACTAATGGGTCTAAAATCCTTTATGTCCTCTGCCCCGATTTTCTTTGGGATTAACACCAGAAAATTTGCATTTGTTATCTTGTACACTATCCCACTATTGAAAAATTCCTTAAAAACTTTCAAAACCTCCCTCTTAACCACATCCCAATTATTCTGATAAAAGCTTATTGTGAATCCATCAGGACTGGGGGATTTATCACCAGCCAACTCCCACACTGCCTCCTTAAATCTCCGCCTCCTCAAAATCTCTCTCCATCCAAACCCTCTTGCTAGCACCTAAGACTATCACTTCTCTCTTTCAGTGTAAAGTCAAAAATTTTCTCAGATTTGTACAACTTGGAATAAAATTTTGAAAAGGTGACAATGATGTCCTCAAGAGAATCAATCCAAACCTCCCCAACCTTTAACTTAACCATTTCATTCCTAACCTTCCTCCCATTCGCTATTTTGTGAAAAAAACTAGTGTTTCCATCCCCCTCGTTCAACCATGACACCCGAGATTTTTGTCTCCAGCTAATCTCTTCCAACTTCACCACTTCAATTAAAGCCACCTTGGCGTCTTCTCTCCACAATTTCAGCATTGCACAGTCCTTTCACCCTCACCCTTATCGAACTCAATTTTTTCCAGCAATTTCCTTTTCCGCTCCCCAATGTCTCCAAACACCTCTTTGTTCCAAACTTTAAGTTTATCTCTCAAAGAACTCAACCCTCTCATGAACTTAAAACCTTCCCACCCTTGATGAACCCTTATACAGTCGCCCCACCAAGATTGTATAGCGACCCGAAAATTGGGGTGGAATAGCCACATATTTTCAAATCTAAAGGGTGAAGGACCACGGCTTCTCCCATCGGTACATATCTGAATAGGACAATGATCCGAGGTGGTCCTAATCAGAAGTCACTGGTTTAAAGCTGGAAATTGTTCTTCCCACTCAAAGGAAGCCAAAAATCTATCCAATCTGCAACATACTGATGGAGTTTGTTCATTTGTCCATGTATAACTACCAACCCCTAATGGATAATCAATCAAATCACAATCTCTAATGATGGCTGAAAACTGCCTCATACTTTTGGTAGATCTAAGCGCCCCTCCACTTTTCTCACTCACAAAATGAGTCACATTAAAATCCCCGACAAGGCACCACGCACCACTACCGTAGATGTAATAATTCTGACCAGAAAATCGATCTCTCTCTAACTCGATTGGGCCCATACACCGCAGTAAGTGCTCACATAAAGTTGTCCACACAGCTTCTGAACTTTATGGACAAGGAGAAACACCCTCTAAACACATCCATTCCCGATACTGACAACCTATCCCATATAATCAAGATACCACCTGAAGCCCCTATGGAAGGTAAAACTCCCAGCACTTATCTCGATCGCCCCAAATCTTCCTCACAAGACTTACATTGATCATTTCTTTTTTTGTTTCGAGCACCACTAAAATATCCAGTTTGACTCATAGACACAAATCCTTCACGGCACGCCTTTTTCTACCCTCCCTAAACCCCTTATGTTCCAGCTAACAATCTTCATCTAGGGCAATTGACTCACCCTTGTTCCTAGACCTAAAGACCTTGATCGCCTCTCTGACTGTCACCTCCTTACCAGACCCATCACACTTTATCTAATACATTGGACGCAAATTGTACCACGTCCTCCCAAACACCCTCCTCACGAGACTCCCTCATCGCACCTATACTCCGGACATCAACATCAGCCTCACCACTACAAACACCTGCCCCACTTCTCCCACTGGTAGCCAAATCTTGGGTAACACAATGGCTGACCAAACCAGCCACACCAGTACTATGGCTAACTGGTGATACCACTCGCAATGGACCATCCTGTTCTGCAAGATGATCATTAGCAAAAAAGGATTCAACAACATAAGGAAGAGACCTCGTCTGATGATTTCAATAGGCATTGTAATAGGATTAGTTGGATTTCTGTTTTTAAGGAGTTATTATCATTAGGACCAGATTTGAGTAGTTTAATAGGGTTTTGATTGAAGCATGAGACTTAGATTATATTTTCTTTCTGCTATTTTCCTATTTAATGATAGTTTTGATTCGATATTATTCTTAATAATACTATTTTAGAGAATATTACTTTATAATTATCTTACTTAATTCAATGGTTTGGTAATGTATTGCTTATCCACTCCCATAGAGATATGGGGTGAGAGTTATATCTTAAAATTTGGAGACTCTATGAGATTTCCAGGTTTAGAATATGTCAGATACTCTTAGCCTTTCTATTCTTGGGATTCACCCGATATCACCTCAATTGGAGGCTCCTTTATTTGTCAAATGGATCCGTCCTATTCAACACTGGGTTAAGCTTAATACGGATGGCACTAGTAAACTTAATGGCGATAGCAATGGTGGTGGCACTATCAAGGATCATAAAGGGTAACTTCATTTTTGCAGTTGCCCATTTCTACGGTACAAGTAACAACCTGGTGGCTAAAGCTAGAACCCTTGTTGATGAAATCAGATAATTGAGAAATTTTGGATTTAGTAACATTGAGATTATATCGATTCAAGGACGGTGGTGAAAATGGCTAATGGTAACTTTAGATGTCATTGGTTTATTTCCTTTTGGATTGATGAGATTGTTAGCTTTCAAACTCATATAATTAGAGAAGAAAATGCATGTGCGGATTCTCTTGTGAATTTTACCTGCCAAGCTTGTAGTAACACCACTTCTCACAGAAGAGAGGATCTTCCACAATAGACGAAAGCTGCCCTTCGCATTGACTATAGTGGGTTACCATATATTTGGTGTTGATAATTGGTCTTTTTTAGTACAAAAGGTGCTTTGTAATGCTTGGTCTATAAAATCATCCTCATAATGCATTTCCACATCATGTGTTCTATTAGGATAAGAATCATTATGTCCCCCATATGTAACTCTTTCTAATTTCTAATGCACAGGTTGGGGTCTTTGCCTTAATCCCCATCCCACTGTTGGAGTGCCTCGAAGGCTTTTTGGCCTTAGGGGGTGATACAAAAAAAATCAAGAGGCACTCACTCATCCTGAATGGAAGAAGACATGGATGCTTTAAGTACTCGTAACACATGGCAATTGACTACTTTACCTGATAACAAAGAGGTTGTTGGTTGTTGATGGGTATTTACGATTAAATATCAACCTGATGGAATAGTTGAATGGCTAAAAGCTCCTTTAGTTGCAAGGGTTATACTCAATTTTATGGTGTTGATTACTTTGAGACATTTTCCCCAGTTGCTAGGCTAAATTCAGTATGTGTTTTAATATCAGTTATAGTAAATCAGAATGGCCTATGTTTCAATTAGATATGAAAAATGCATTTTTGCACAGTGATCTTCAGGAAGAAGTCTATATGGAGCAACCACCAGGATTTGTTGCTCAGGGGGAGAATGATAAGGTTTGTAAGTTCAGGAAAGAGACCTATGGCCTAAAATATTTTCCTCATGCCTGATTTGATAAGTTCGGCCTTGTAGTAGTGTCGTATGGCTTTCATCGGAGCCATGCTGACCATTCCGTGTTTGTTCATCGACAGTCATCTGGTATTATTGTGCTACTTGTGTATGTTAATGATATAATTATCTCGAGAAGTGATGTTAATGGGAAGGAAGACTTGAAAAAATATCTTAAACAACACTTTCAGACTAAGGAACTGGGATAATTGAGGTATTTTCTTGGTATAGAAGTCGCTAGAAGTAAGAGGGGTATTAGCTTGTCACAAAGAAAGTATGTGACCGATTTGTTGTCAGAGACTGGAATGTTGGGAGCAAAGCCAACTGACATGCCTCCGATGGATCCAAATGTAAAACTAGATGTGGATGGCCTTATTTTGAAGACCCTAGAAGGTATAGACAACTTGTTGAGAAGCTGATTTATTTAACAGTCACACAACCTGATATCACATTTGTTGTTGGTGTGGTGAGCCAATTCATGCAAACACCTCAGCAAGTTCATTGGAAAGCTGTATGTAGAATTTTAAAATCTCAAGAGCTCTCCAGGTAAGGGTCTCATTTATCGTTCAAATTGTAATCTTGATATTGTGGGCTATTCTGATGCAGACTGGGGAGGGTCTACTTTTGATAGACGGTCTACTACAAGCTATTGTACCTTCATTGGAGGTAATTTGGTTACATGGAGTAAGAAATAGAGTGTTTTTGCTATATCCAGTGTTGAAGCTGAGTATAGAGCTATGACTCATACTGCTTGTGAACTGTTGTGGTTAAAAACTCTTATGCAAGAGTTCGGACATTCTAGTAATAAGCATATGAAAATGTTTTGTGACAATCAAGTTGCAATGTACATTGCCAACAATTGAAAAGCCCAGCCCATTCAACTCCTTAAAACCCAGGTATTAAGAAGAGGGAAACTGGAACCTTATAACCAGCAGAGACGGGGCAAGTCCAGGCGATGTGGGACACATTCCAACATACCCCCCTGGACCACAACGACCAAGCTCTGGACACAGGCCCAACCAAGTTCTGGACAAAGACCCAACCAAGCTCTGATACCAAGTTGAAAAGCCCATCCGATTCAACTCCTTAAAACCCAGGTATTAAGAATAGGGGAACTGGAACCTTATAACCATCACAGATGGGGCAAGTCCAGGCGATGTGGGACACATTCCAACACCAACAACTCGGTGTTTCACGAGAGGACAAAGCATAATGAAGTAGACTGTCATTTTATTAGAGATGCAAATATGAGCAAGAAGATATCAACCCTATTTGTTAATTCTAGAAATCAATTCACTGATAAAAAATAAATAAAAAAATCTAGAAATCAATTGACAGATGTGTTAATGAAAGTCTTGGAAGAAGACAGTTTGCATTGATGTGCTCCAAGCTGGGCATGGGAGACATATATGCTCCAGCTCGAGGGGGAGTGTTGAAATAAAGCATAAATTATTTTTTTTTTGATAATTAAAGTTTAGAAATTATATAAATATGAGAAAATTTACAGACCAAAATTAGCATATACAAGTAAAAACACCCCACAGGATGTCCACCGTCCGATACAAATTAAAAGAGAAGACTCATCACCGACTATTAAAACTCCCCCCACCTATTCACAAAATCAGCAAAGACAATATCAGAAAATTCTGGAAGAGACTTTGCCCACTGAAAGAGAAGAGCCACCACTTTCCTACAAAGCTCTCCAACAGACACCTCCTTACCATAAAAAATTCTGTAGTTTCTTTCTTTCCAAATAGACCAACGGATGACATGGGGACATAAGTTCCAAAGAATATCCCTTCTAGACTTCTTCCTCCTCCAACCCCAAACCGATAGAAGAGATCTCAAGTTCCCCGGCATAACCCACACAACACCAAACCACTCAAAAAGAAAGACCACAGTTCCTTAGCCGTCTCACAATGCAGAAGATGGTTAACAGATTAAGCCGCCTTCTTGCATGCTGCACCTATTAGGAATAATCCAATTTCTGGATATGAGATGATCGGTCGTTAAGATCTTGTCGTGAGCCGCCAACCAAACAAAAAAAGACACCTTAGAAGGGTAAGATGGCTTCCAAATCAATTTAACTGATGCATCAACACAGGGCTGAGGAGAGATCACCTCAAAAAGAGACTTCACTGAAAAAGACCCATCCTCTTTCCCAACCCAACACCTTCTATCCGGACTGTCAACAAGCTTAACACCGTCCAACTCCGCCAAGAGAGCATCAGCCGATTCACCTTCCTATCAAGCAATGCTCTTCTAAACCTTAGATCCCACCCAACGCCACTCTCGTTTCTATGAACAATGTTGCTAATCCAATCACCTTTATTCCCAGCAACTGAAAACAGATCTCTATATTTAAGGGCAAAAGGAACATCACCACACCATCTATCTTCCCAAAACATCACCAGATTTCCCGGACCCACCCTAAAATGAATGCCATCCCTAAAATACTTAGAAACCGACCCAATAGCCTTCCACAAACTTACCTCGTACGAACATCTAATGAGCTCCACCTCTCAACCACCCGAACGACATCCGAATTTCTGTAAATACTAATAAAAGGGTTTCAAGGGTATATCTGTAAATTCAAAGTGTTAGTTATTATATGAAATAAGAAGGGCCAACCAAATCAGGTCAACTTCTCTATTTTTCTATTCGTTCTTTTCTTCCTCTTTATTTCATTTGTTCTTCTCTTCTTCTCTATTTGTTTCTCTTTCACATTATGAAATTTATTTGTACTTAACCAGATCAGATAATCAATAAACACATAATAACATAGTAAATAGACAGTATAAATATAAATGCACATCTCTACAGAATAAAATAAATACATCCATGTAAAGTTTTGATGTATCTCCAGTATTCTTTCAGTATTCATAAAAAAAAACAGTATTGTAAAGCCTTAAAGGCTGCCTACACGAGTTGGCATTTTTTTGAGTACCGAGATGATGCTCACCTAGGCATGCTTTTAGGCTACACAACTGACTAGCCTAATTAATTACCTAGTTTGGAATTTCTTAAGTTGGTACATAAATTTATAAATAGTATAAAATAGTAACATATTATCCATTTTGCACATATAAAAGCCCATTAAGTCTTCATCCCATTAGAAGCAGGGTTTTAAGTATCGGAATTTGAGGTGGCCACTACGATACCGGTCACCGACCACTAAATTTAAGGGATGGTTAGGTATCGATCGATATGATGATACGTATCAGTCCATATCGGTCTTGTATCGATCATATCGGCTGACACGTTAAATTTTAAATACAACTCACCGATACGTATCAGTGTATCGACATATTGGCCAATACACAAGTGCATATCGCGAGTCGTAACAGTCAGAAGTTCTCTGTTTTCCAGACTTGTTTTAAAGTAATCTTCTTCAATATTTTGATCTTAAACAAGAATGCTTAATTCATAATAGTACAGTAGTCAAAGCTAAGTCCAGCCATTTGAGAATAGTGGGTGGCCTATTTATTATCCTCATCACTATGGTCAGTTCGTAGGTGCTTACCACGACCAGCGCACTATTAGTCAGAGCTATGAGTAGCCATCCGAGAGTTGTGAGAGACAAGGCACCGAGTCCAACTCCAATCAAATGTCCCACCAGGAATATGCCAACATCTTAAACCCATTCTCTATTACTACTATTGGGAGTTATAGCTAGTAAGTTCGACATTTATTTTATAATTTATTTTGTTTTAATGTCCATTCTTTCATCATTTTTTAATGAAAACAACAATCTACATTCTTCTATATTTTTTCTGATTATTTTGGACATTTTAGAGTTGCCCTGGATTTGTAGCTGTTTGTATCGGTCTGTGTCGTTCGAGTCGTATCGGCCGATACGACTCGGTTTTGGATCGGCCGACACCCGATACAGAACCAATACCTAAGACCTTGATTAAAAGAGAAAGGAGTAGGTGCTCGGCCAACCAAGTAAGGCTCTCTTTCTCATTCACTCTCTCTCTTTCTTCATGGTCCAAACGTCGATCACTATTGCTTAAAGTTTTTGGTAATTTCTTTATATATACTCTCTCTCTCTCTCTCTCTCTCTCTCTCTCTCTCTCTCTCTTCCACATTCCACAGCTATTATAAACTTTCATCTTCTTTTTCCATAAGTACCTGAACCTCCTACCTTTCTATTCATGCATCTTTTTAAAGTGATGCATTGTGATTAGTTAATATTTTCCTTCGACTTGCAACCACTAAACTCTCATGCATTCCCATAAAGGCATGTAAGAAACCTTGCTCTTTGATGTATGATTTATTCATTAAATCAGGTTTTTATAATTCCTACATCTGATTTTTAGGGGAGTCAAAAAAAAAACACTACATCTGATTTTTAATTGGAATCCATCGCATTCTGATTCCTCACATCTAATATTTTTTTTTTCAGTAAAATATCCCTTGTATTATACAGTAAAGTGTACAATCATTACACAGGCTATACTCTTTATCTATACAACTATACCCAGAACAGCCCCACTTACAAACAAATCAAAGAAAACCCAAAATTTCTGGTAATGGTTTAATCCCGGAAAGGACCCCAATTACAATAAAAATCAACAAACTTGATGCCTCTGAATTCTGGCAAAATAGAGACCCAAAAAACCTTGACGCCAAAATTTTATCAATCAACTTTTGAAAAGATACTTCCTTTCCTTCAAAGGTTCTGCTGTTCCTCTCACACCAAATCGACCACAGAATTGCCGCCGGACAAAAATTCCATAAGATTGCACTTCTCCTCCTTCCACTTTTTTTTTTCCTTTCTCCAGCCCCAAGAAACTAACTCATCCTTGAGTCCGCATTGCAAAACCCACTGCACTCCGAATCTGTTGACGAAGTAACACCAAATTCTCCAAGAGAACTCACATTGAAGGGAACAGGTGAGCTCCTGTTTTCACATCCTTCATACAGAAACAGCATCTAGAAGCTAATTGCCCCCACTTTTTCAGATTATCCAACGTGAGAACCCTATCAGCAACAGCAGTCCACAAGAAAAAGGAAATTTTGGGTGGAATACCAGACCTCCAAATCAAACTCCAAGGTCCCTCTTTCTGGCTCTCCTCCGCCGTATGATGATACATCGATTTCACCGAGAAAAACCCATCCCCCTCCCATTTCCAAACCCCTATATCACACCCCTGCCTAAATCTGGTCATGTATATCACCTCCAGCAGATTTGCAACACCCTCGACTTCCTAATCAAACACATTTCTTCTAAGAATCAAATCCCAACACCCCTCCCCAGTCCCCATTCACCTTGCTCAAATACTCCTTCACCCACGCATTGATATTTGAAGCTATTGCTTCTACCTCCAGGAACCTATGTAAAAGTGAGGATTCTCCAACCCAAACATCTTTCCAAAATTTTATTCTTTCCCCATTCCCCACCCTATATTGAATACCCTTAAGATAAGTCACCCGAAGCTTACAAATAGTTTTCCAAAAACCCATACCATGTGGAAATCTGCACTCCTTAGAAAACCAGCCCCCTTCCTCTACACCGTACTAGCACTAATGACCTCCCTCCATAACCCCCTTCCACCAACGCCATTTGGTTAGAAGAGCCATGTTGACTCTTGTAAGGGACCTTAACCCCAAACCCCCATTCTCCTTGTTGTGGCAAACTTGGGATCACATAACTAAATGGAATTTGTGACGGATCTCATTGCCATTCCAAAGAAAATCCCTTTGGAGTTTCTCTAACCGTCTAGAAACCAATGTTGGGATCTTCAAGATTGATAAATAGTAAGTTGGGAAGTTGGACAAAGTATTTTTAACTAAAGTCAATCTACCCCCCCTTCGATAAATATCTTGTCTTCCAAGATGCCAGTTTCTTCTCCGAACGTTCCACCACTTTATTCCAAACACCTTTACTCTTATATGCTGCCCCCAATGGAGATTATTCGATCTCCAAAGGGATGTTATTCGATCTCCACCACGTTCCACCAATGGAGATTATTCGATCTTTGATCGCGCAGTCCTGGGGTTTCCAAGATTCCTTCGTGGTCGGTCTCTTGGATTATAGGCATGTTATGCTTCACCTTTCTTCTCACGCTGATTATATCCGTGTCTGGACATGCAGCTCTCATTTTATCAAAGGATTTATTTTTCGTATTTTTAAATGGTCGGCAGCATTTGATCCAAAGACGGAATCTGCGATTTCCCCGGTTTGGGTAAATTCTCCTGAACTTCCTTTGCATTTTTTTTCCTCCACCTTTCTTAAAAGCTATTGCTAATTCTCTGGGTAGATTTTTGAAAGTCAACCAGGCTACGCTAGCTCTTACTCGACCTAGCCTCGCGAAGGTCTGTATTGAGATGAATATCTCTAATAATTTACCAGACAAATTATGGATTAGTACAGGCCGTGATTCAAGGTTCTAGCAAGCTGTTGAATGTGATAAAATCCCACGTTACTGCAACCATTGTAAGTTGCAGGGTCATATCCTAGCTAGTTGTAAGAAGTTGCATCCGGCTGTTCAGAATCCTATTGTCGGCCCTCAGGAGCCGCAAACGTTGAACAGAAATGCGCTAATGCTTCAACGTAGACGCGCTCGTCAGGTCCAGTCGGCTGATGCTACGGTGTTGGGTCAGCGTGTGGGTAATCAATCATCTTCCCCATATTAGTGTCATGGCAAATGACACTGCTGCTACGGCTCCGTCTCATATATTTGTGGCCCCTATTCTAGATCCAGTTTTTCCTCCTGTGGCCGTCCCTGTGGTGGGCGGTAGTAGTGCTGCTGCTCAGGATGATTCTAGTGCTGCTGCGACAGTTGTTACGGCCCCGTCTCTAGATGTTCCCTGTGCTGCTGTTGATATTGGTGTGGGTGTGGTTCGATTGAGGCACCATTACCTTTATAATATTGATAAAGGCAAAGCCCCGATGATCTATGAAGATGGTTTGTCAACTTCGGCCTCGCCTCCTCCATTAATTAATTTAATGGATGGACCGATTAGTCTGGCCCCTTTATCAAACTCCTCTGCGGTCAAGTCTCTCACTCATAATTTATGCGTTGAATTTGTGAAAAATTCTAGCGAAGATGAGGCAAGTCAGGTTGTTCCTTCTAGAGCCTCGGATTCAGAATTATGCCCTTCTCCCTGCCCTGTGGTGGAGTTCAGTTCAGACCATGTGGAAGAAGCGGTTCTTAAATATAAGAGGAAAATTACTAGTCTGGAGCGTTGTGTCAGCACTCGTGCTCAGACTAAAGCGACCCTTTCTTCCGTACCTCTATGAAGAAAATTTTTCTAATTTGGAATGCACGAGGTATCGGCAATGCGGCTACTGTCGCTCAACTAAAAAAGTTGATTAGAGATAATTCTTTGGGTCTTGTGGCGATCCTAGAACCTATGATGCTTTCCAATTTTATGGAGAATCTCAGTAAAAGGTTAAATTTGCATTCCTATATGTGCAATGAAGGTTGTGATGGTAAAGTGTGGGTGCTCTGGGACCCTAACATTTTTTCTCCAAGCCTTATTTCTATGTCCAATCAATTCCTTGCTGTGAAGTTGGTGGATCTTGGCATTAAATATGAGCTGTTTTTTTACTATTGTTTATGCCAAGTGTTTTCAAGACGAGAGGAAAGCACTCTGACGTGATCTCTCTTCTCAGAGTTTTCCTGAGCCTTGGCTTGTTGTAGACGAATTTAACACGGTTCTCTCTAGTGCTGAAAAGTTGGGTGGGAGAAGGGTTTCGAATTCTGTGATGGAAGAGTTTCAACAGATGGTTAATACCTGTGGGCCTCTTATATGGTGGTTTCTCTGGATCAAGATTTACTTGGTGTAATGAGCAGGAAGAGAATAGGCGTATCTGGGGAAAACTGGATCAAGCGTTTGTAAATTCTCAATTCTTATTGGAATTTTCTAACGTCCTCTCTCACTTGGCAAGGATCAGATCGGATCACTCCCCTCTCCTTCTTTCTTTTGGTTCGTTTACTTCTCATGGGCCTCGGCCTTTTCGCTTTCAATAGATGTGGACGTCTCATGATTCTTTCAAAAGCTTTGTCTTATGACGTTTGGAGGGTTCCGAGGCCTGGCAATTCCCTGGACGTCTTGGCCTTAAAATTGAAATTTCTGAGAGCGGCTTTGAAGGGTTGGAATAAGTTGAATTTTGGTAATATTTTTCAGAAGTTGCATGACATTTTAGATGCCATTTTGTCTATTGAGAATTTGTTACAATCCATTTGGTCTGATTCGGCTTTTTCTGAACTTAAGGTGCACAGGATTGAATATGATAAGGTGTTGCTCCATTCGGTGGCCAAGGATCGCAGAAAATTCAATCTGATTAATAATATTCTCCTCCCTAATGGGAACGTGTGTGAGAATATTGGTGAGATTCATGATGCGGCTTCTGAGTATTTTCGGCATATTTTGTCTGCAGAGTCGTGTGCTGGGGATCCGAGTCTTCTTGATTGTATTCCGAGTTTGATCACCTTAGATGAGAACATTTTGATTTCTTTATTCCGTTGGAAGATGATGTCAAGTTGGCGGTCTTCTCTATTCCTAAGGATAGCGCCCCGGGGCTGGATGGCTTTTCGTCTCCCTTCTTTCAATCTTGTTGGGAGATCATGAAAGAAGACGTGGTTTGTACCTGTCAGGCGTTTATTGCCAGGATTAGTCTCCCTTTATCTTTTCGGAGTAATTTTATTAGCGTCATTCCTAAGGTTACGGATCTGAAGTCTTTCTCAGACCTATCAGCCTCTATAACGTGATTTACAAAATTATTTCGAAGGTGATGGTTAATAGGATGGGTGCTTTGATGCCTAAAATTATCTCTCCTAACCAAGGAGCTTTTGTCAAAGGCAAATCTATTACAAAAAACATTGGTTTAGCTCAGGAAATGACTCAGCTTTTGGGTAAGACGGTTTTTTGGTGGAAACGTCATCCACAAACTGGACATGGCCAAAGCCTATGATAGGATGGATTGGAATTTTATGTTTTCTGTTCTTAAAAAAATCGGTTTTGAAGATTCCGCAATTCATCTGATTTCCAACTGCGTCTCGGACACCTTCTCCATTGTGCTTCCAGAGGTTTGAGACAAGGCGATCGTCTTTCCCAATTTTTATTTGTGATTGGTGCTGAGGTTCTGAGTAGAGGCCAGGATGGCCAATTCTTGAATGGCAATATTGGTTATTTCACCACTCTTAGAGGATGCCCCCCGGTTTCTCATCTGCTTTATGCTGACGATACTATTATTCTCCTGAATGGTAGAAAATCGTCTATTTCTGTATTTTACTAAATTTATCTCGAAATATGAGAATTTGTCCGGCCAAAAGGTAAATGCATCCAAGAGCTGTTTTGTGGTTGACAGGAAAGTGTTCAATGCTTGTGTGAGTATTATTGCGGCTGCTGCTGGGTTCTCCTCGAAATAGTTGCCGATCACATATCTAGGTGCGCCGCTATTTTCTGGTAGAGGCAGCATTTTTCTTTTTGAAAATCTTGTTGCCAAAATCTAGAGTAAACTGGAGGGGTGGAAGAGCAAACTTCTTTACCAAGGGGCTAAGCTTATTCTGATTAGACATGTGCTCTCTAGTATGCCAATATACCTTCTCTCTGCTATGCATGTGCCCAAAATTGTTCTGCAGAACATCGAACGGAAAATGGCTGATTTTTTTGGGGTGAGTCGGAGGGCAGAAAGAAGAAGTAATGGGTATCATGGTCTTCCATATGTCGGCCTCTTATTGCTGGAGGGCTTAATATCCGATCACTTTCTCATGTTATGGCATATTTTCGTATGAAGCAACAGTGGAGTATTCTATTGGGGGGTTCTTCTATTTGGGCTTCTTTTATGAAGTGCAAATATGTTAAAAATAATCATTTCTCTCAAGTTGTGCATCAGTCGTCTGGATCCAGAATTTGGAAGTAGCTTTCTCGGCATACTGAGTTCTCTTTGAGGCATTGTTCTTAGAACGTTGACAGAGGTAATGTTGACCTTTTCTTGGATAACTAGCTCCGGTCTGGTTCTCTGGTTCAGCTATTTCCAGATAATGTTTGGCCTATCTAAGGCAGTGTGAAGGATTTTTTTGAGGCTAATTTCGTTAATGCCAATTTGGATGCCGGGGTGTTAGATTTTGTCAAAGCTAAAGTTGATGACTGTCATACTTTCACATCTGACTGTGACGATATTCCTGTCTGGATGCCTAGTAATGACGGGGTCTTATCTACTAAATCGGCTTATGAGGTTCTTC
>JAUPMG010019418.1:0-15237 GCA_031762675.1 Pachysandra terminalis | reverse complement strand
ATGGCCTTCGTACCATGGGTTAGCGCCTGGAACGAAGAGGGGGCATTTGGTGATTCCTGGTGACCTATGTCCCGAATTGGTTTGTGATTGTGAAGCTACATGTGAAGGACACTTAACATGATACATTAGCCTAGTACATAACATCTCATATTTCATTTGCATTCCTCTGATTGAGCATACCATGTAGGACATCTGAATGACGCATTTCATACCATCCTTCATATCATCCATAAATCAATATATGACATGTGCTTCTCGTTATCGGATTTCTATATTGCTGCCCTTTAGTTTTGACTAATGATTTTTATGAGGATTGGTGACAGATATATCACTTACTGAGCATTCTAAGCTCACGCGACTTCTTATGTTATAGGATGAGATGGGATGATGATGGATATGGATTGTGCAGCCGTTGTTTCTATTATATTATGTTTTTAGAACTTTGATTATGTACTCATGAATGAGTTTTAGATGTAATAGTATTATGTCCTTATTGGGGTGCTTTTTCTTACCTCAGGATTCATGGCTCTGCTGAAGCCATGGAATTTTATTTAATTTCTTGTTATTAGCTTCTGCACTCTGGTAATATTAATAAAGGTGGTGTTTTCTACTTTTATTATTTGTGAATGATATGGAAATCCGCGTTCCATGGTTTGAACTCGAAGGTCATATCTTGAAATCCGTGCCACCCCCATAGGGATATGTGCCACGGGTTTCGGGGTGTGACATAAATGGTATGGGCAAATAGCCCAATAATAGACTGATACAAGTCAAGATTATAATCGACACGTAGCAAGGTCCAATTGATACCTCCATGTGAGACTCTCGAGAACTTCATGGATGAGAGTCTCAGCCGGTTCGGGGAACGTAGAGTTGAGACATGGATATGGAGAAAAGGTAGTGCACTACCATAATGACTCTTTACATTGCACAAGTCATGAGGCAAACAACACGTTTATGATGATTACGCAACAAAGCTAATATCAACACATACTCCACGGCGGGATACCGATAAAGAGATGCATCTCTATACTCCACGGCGGGATGCCGATAAAGAGATGCGTCTCTATACTCCACGATGGGATGCCGATACGTACCTTTGTTTAGAGTGAAGCTCAAATGACGTAGAAGGTGATACATACCTTCGTTTAGAGTGAAGCTCGAATGACGTAGAATATGATGCATACCTCCGTTTAGACTGAAGCTTGAATGATGTAGAAGGTGATACATATCTCATTTTAGAATGAAGCTCGAATGACATAGAAGGTGATACATACCTCCGTTTAGAGTGAAGCTCGAATGACGTAGAAGGTGATATGTACCTCTGTTTAGAGTGCAGCTCGAATGACGTAAAAGGACAAACAGTCTTGGAGATGTTAAGACTTGACAGTCTCGAAGACATCAAGGCTGAATGATATTTGCTATTGCTTAAGCAAACTTATTTCAATTGCCAACACTTATGCTTTGGCATCATAAAGGCAATACATACATTAATTGGAAGAAAATAGAAATGTAAAGGAAAGGAGGGTCGTGAGGCTTGCCAACCTCTTGTCTTATTGAGTATTACATGCCGTGTCACGATTTTCCAGTGGCAAAGCTGTAATTCAGCAATACAACTCGAGATTGGTCCACCTAAGAGATTGGGGTACGTAATACGTACTACCCTAGGTTAACATTTTAACACTGTCAGAAACGGTGTAACGGATCACTAACTACCGTTATCTTCTCTTCCAAAAGCTAATAATACTGTCTCATTTCCTAAAATCGGAACGAAGGAAAAGAGGCTAATGAATCCTAAAAACGTAGCTCGGAAGTGTGCTCACGTAATTCTAAACCTTAGCTCACTATTTTCTTTAGCCTAGCTCAACCGGTGTTAGGCAATCACCCAATTTAACTTTTGATTCTTCTAGAGTAGGATACAGTCACTTGTTGATTTAGGTTCTCGTTGATCAGTAATTCTCCCGTTGGTGACTCTTTCACAAAACGACCATCTACAATTGCTTCCGTTCTAACCGTCCAGACTTCTCATTGGTCTTGTCGACGCTCCTCGCTGACTTTGGTTCGGTGCGTTGATCTTCTCTAGTGGCGACTGGTTTTTCTTTATTTATGTTTGAGTGCATAAGAACCTTATTCGATTGTAGAAAAACTTCTTGCTGTGCATCTCAGTTTACATGTTAACCAAACATCTATATTGTGTTGGAGCATATTTTGTATCATGCTAACCAAACACAATTAAGAAGCCTTCAAAATGAGTTCCTGGTTCAAAATGGTAGACAAACGAGGCCTTATTTATTTTTCATTTTTTGCATTCAAACCAGATTTCACATGCTTGGCACATGCTAATGCGGATAACCCTAATATCCACAGAAAATATCTAGTGCCCCTCGTTTCTAATTGAGGTCTTAAACCCTACGGGCCTCTATCTCCGAATCCTTCTCCTATAGAACCCTTACTGCTTCCTATCCTCTTCCATTTCTCATCCCATTCCCCATTTTCTTCTGCAGCAAACCCTAGTTCAACGATCTGTTTTATCTGTGATTTGTACGTCATAGTTCTGTAGTTTGAGAATTATTTAGAGTAGATAGATCAATGGCGGAAGAAGAGGTAGCAGTAGCTGCAAGCCCTACTCCTTCAGATCACAAGAGGAAGCTCGAGGATTTGAATCATGAGGCTCCAGAACCGGCGGTTTTGAGCCCTACGCCGGCAGAAACTGCAGCCGATGAGAATGCATATGCGAATTCCAAGTCAGACTTGAACGACGTCGAGAACGCTGTTCAGAATGTCGACGAAGCCGCCACTGATGGCTCCAATCCTTCGGAAGCGAAACGGCCTCGTCTGGAGGAAGAATCCGATGGTTCAGGTATTTCCTTGTACGATGCTTTCTCCTGTGGATGGTATTTCCTTTGTTAGAAATGCTCTATTTGGTTTTGGGATTATTTCTGGAGTAAAACTATGCTTTTGAGTAATGCTCATTTGGAAATTTTAGATGGATTAGACGGGGCTTTTGAAGAATTCATCTGATTTGGAGATCTGGATATTGTTGGTGTGAAGATTGACTTGTGTTACTTTGAGTTCCCTAAATAGAGTTGTTAAGTTCTTTTTCTTGAGGAATCCTTATTTGGCATTGATACGGGGATTCATTAGATTTGGTGTTAATTGATAAAAAGAACTATAACAGATTTTTGTAATTACTTATCATGCAGTTGACAAAACCATTCCGGATATATTCTCGTTCAGTTTTATTTCAGTGGCTACATTGTTGTGTAGTTATCACCTACACAAACTGGTGCTTTTTCACTATAATCTTTAAAGGTTTCTTTGTAAATAAACAATATAGCTATTGTCATGCCATTTTATTGCTTTGTTTGGAAATTGGTGGGTTAGTTCTTATTAGATAATGGACACACAATGTATTAGACACAACACTTTTGATAACTTTCATGGTGGTAGTGGAGATTCTTTAATCTGGACTTTTAATCAGAACATACTTCAAATATTTCTGTATTACTGTTGACATTAGATGGATTATACTTTTTTTTTTATATTATTTTTGTTCTTTGATTTCTTTGCATTCTGTGTGTGTTTGATATTTTAAGTATTTCATATCATATAGTTATGGTTGTATTTTTAAGTTTTTGTTAAGGTCCGTTTGGATCACAGGAATTCTAGGGTGGGAATTGGAATTGGCTAGTGGGAATTGAAATTTAAGCATTTGGATGACCAATTCCCGCGTCAATTATAAATCACATGTGAAAAATTACCACACAATTCCCACAGTTCTTTAGAATTATGATTCAGAGGGGGGAGGGGTGTTTATTGTAATTCTTATGTGGGTGAGAATTTAATTACGACTTAAACATGCTTCGACATTCAATACAAACCATTAACCCTTCTTTCCTTCAATCCTTTTTCATCATCACAGTGTAGAACAAAGCATCCAACATCCAATTTCATCACATTCGACGACTATTTTCCGGCAAACCGATAAGTCATTTTCTTCTCTTTCCCTCTCTCTTTCTCTCTTGATAAGTCATCTTCTTCTCTCCGTGTCCCTCTCTTTCTAATCACGATCATGGTATTTTCTCTTCCCCACCCTTTCTCTTCCACAGAGAACCCACTTACTCTCTCTCTCTCTTGCAAAACACATTTTACTCTTTTTTTTTTTGGTTTCTACGAAATCGAAACCCTCTCTCTCTCTCTCTCTCTCTCTCTCTCGTGCAGACACATTCTCTTTTTTTTTTGGGTTTCTACAAAATCGTGACCCACACAGAGACCCTCACTCTCCATTGAATCCATATCTCTTAATTTTCTTTCTTTTTTTTTTTTTCCTAATTCTTATTCTATAGTGCTTTCATTACCCAAAAAAAAATAAAAATTCTACAGTGTTTTGAAGCTTTCTACGCTCTCTCTCTCTCTTACTCACTCACTAGAGACAAACTTGAAATTTCTAATTTTTTTTTTCTGGTTCGTTTTCTTTCGTTTTTTCTTTACCTTTTTTGTGCTTTCCAAGCTTCTTTCTTTTGGGTCTCTATTTTTTTTTTTGCTTTCTACGAATTTATTATTTTTTTTTAATAGAGATGAAGCTTCTACATATGTTCTCAAATATAATTTTAAGATAAGGTTTAAAAAGGTAAATTAATGTACTTTGTTAACCAAACAAAGTAATTTCAGCAAATCCTAGAATGTCAACCAAACACCAAAATTGTAACATCTATGAATTTAAATTCTTTAGATTTTCAATTCATATGCATTGCAATGCTTATGGTTATTTAATTCATGCGATCCAAACGGACCCTTAGTAGAAACATTGAAATTTTTCCCATCTGATTGATGCTATCTTTTATTTTTATCAGCCGTGGAGAATGGTCACCAGGTGGAGAAGTTAGATGAGCCTGAGAAGGAGAATTCCAAACAAACAATTGAAGAGAACATCCATACAGAGGATGACCATCAACAATCCATGGAAAATCCACATACGGTGAACAGTGAGCCTATGAAACATCACAAGACACAGAATGCTGAATTGTCACCTGTTGAGAATGCTCAACATCCTTCAGGAGATGTTCTTCAGCAAGCTGCTGCAGATAATATTCCTCAACAAGGTGATCTTTCATCTATGCTGCCTACGACTGATACCCATGCTATGTCGAGGAAAATGGAAGTACCAAACAATAAGGTGTGTTATCTGTTTATCGTATAACTATTATTGTTGGTTACATGCTTTTCTTGAATTTCAAGCTTTGTTGTAGGCTGCATGCTGATTATTTTAGAGCAACTACATATGTACAGTTAAGCGTCTTTTTATCATATACTCTTTATAATCCTTGGTGAAGAATTTCTTTAATTCTTCAATAACTATGCTTGCAACTTTTGTCCTTTTTCCATTCCCTAGTCAAGTGGAAGATTTGAGATGGATTTAAAGAATGAAGAGGCAGCCAATTTCAAATGGGTATAAGGAATCATTTTCCCGTAGAATCTGCAAATTCTGGTGTAATCATGTGTGTTTCATGATTGCAAGAAGTTGACAATTGAACCTTTGGATTTTTACGAGTGTAAATTTAGGTAGTTTGAATTGATATACCCAAGTGAGAGTTTTCGTCCCTTGAAGAGCATTCAAATGGCTATAAAATTTGAGTATTAGAGTGTACTGATTTTTTTTGATATCTGATGAATTATATATAGATGGAGAAAGGGGAAGAGAAAAACATACACCAAGGTTAGAGAGACTAAGCTCAAACCCTGGACACAAGAAAGCAGAACATACAAAGATCTAGCCCCCCACGAGCCGGAAACCCAACATATGTACACCACCCGGACACCAACACAATAGATGGATCAAAACTCCTCTTGCATCATCTCCTCAGTCGGAATCCCCTCAACATAACACTACTCCCTAATCCTTGCCTTGCTAGAATCTCAGCAGCCACATTGGTCCCCCGAGAAACGAACTGGAACAAGAGATTCCAATCCTTACTCAAAGACCTAGCCAGTCAAAGAAGATGAGTATATCTTCTCGCGAGTCTCAAACCCATCAAATCTCGCGAGTCTCAAACCCATCACTAGTGCAACCAAGGCCGCCCTCACCAAATCACCACCACCGCCCTGGACCAGAGAAGGCAAATAAAGAGGCCCCATCACAGTCTCTAAAGACCCCACCAACCCCAGTAGACCCAGAGGAATCCAATGAATTATTAAGCTTCACCCACCCGATCTCTGGGGGCCGCCAGACAGGAGACAACAACAAGGGACAGCTCCCCCTCACAGAAATCCTAGACCACTCTTTCCGAATGTATGCCGCTTTAGTACCTGACTCCTCACAAAAGCCCAAGAAGCAATTGAGATCAAAATACCATCAATCACGCTCGAAGTCGAGGACGAAGAATCCTAGAAAAATCTCAAGTTACGCTCCCTCCAAATGTGCCATAGATTAGCATGAAATACCGGACGGAACAGAATGCGTCCCCTCTTTGCCAAGCTAAAAAATCTCCATTGGTCAAACAGATGATAGATGCCCGCCGGCATAATCCACACCCCCCAATACTGCACAAAAATGAGCTCCATATCTCAGCAACCATAGCGCAATGAAGAAACAAATGATCAGGTGTCTCCTCCGCCTCTCTGCATAGAAAGTACATCTGAGGTGAGAGAGCCATAAACCTCCTCCTTTGGATCATGTCTGCCGTGTTAATTAGATACAGTAATGCAGACCAGACAAAAGCCCTAACTCTAGGTGGTGCAGGGGCCGACCAAACAACCTGAGCAGAAAAGGAGATAGGAGGCCCAAGTGTGTTAGCTCTGAACTGGGAGAAGAAAAACTGACACAAGAACACACCTCTCGGATCCGGGGACCAAATCCTCCTATTCGGCCACTCTTGAGAGACAAATAAATCCCCAATTGACTTAAAAAGAGAGGCTGGCTCCCCCAACTCCACTTCCCTGACATCTCTACGCAAGGGGGGATTCCACACAAGGCCCGAGCTTGACCAAGAAAGGACCTCAGTCATCAAATCGGACTGACACTGAACCGACCGAAATATTCTAGGAAAATGAAAATAGAAGGGAGTCTCCCCAATCTTCACATCATGCCAAAAGAAAACAGAAGACCTACACCCGACCATGAATTGGACCTTCGGCAGAAACAACGGAGCTAAGGCCAAGACGCTTTCCAAGGACTAGCCGCCAACGCTCTAGCATTCGAATGCAGATCCCTCTTATTCATATGGATGCCATACTTACAATCACCTTACACCACAAATTATCCCGCTCATCGTTGAATTTCCAAAGCCACTTAGCCAACATTGCAGAGTTCCGTTCCACTGTGTTACCCAAGTTCAAACCACCTAATTCCTTCGTCTTACACACTTCCACCCACTTTACCAAATGATCCTTCCTCTTACCTCTACCCTCCCATAAGAATCTCCGCTGGAGCTTCTCGATATGAGAAGCCACCACCCTAGGCATACGGAACAAAGACATATAATACACAGGGACGTTGGATCCTCCCACCCAAGGACAAGTAGTTCCTCTGCCACCCGCCAAACGCTTTTCAATCCTCTCAACAATCGGAGCCCAAAAGACCACAAATCTGGGGCTACCCCTCAAGGGTAGCCCCAAATAAGACATAGGCCGCTCCCTTCTCCTACACCCAAAAGCTGATATACACTCCACTAGCATCTCCTCCACGCGAATGCCATTCATCAAAGTTTTCTCCAAATTGACCATATTAGACACCGTAGAGTACTGATTCATTACTTGTAACAATTTTTCTTGTCTTGTTTGGTGCATTGCAATTGCTAATACATGATGACTTGAATCCCTTTAACATGTTTGGACTTGGAATCCATCAATTGCTGACATCCCATCATCTTTTATAGTAAAAAAATATCTACTTGTACAAAGATACATGGAAAGAATCCATTATATTTTCTGGAAAAGCAGGCGGGGTCAAAGTTCTTCCACCACCAAGCATTAAGTAATCATTAGAGAATAGGATTTACAACGACAAACAATCATTAAAACATGGGTGAATGCCTGATTGGCTCCAACTATGCCATCAAGCAATCTTATTTTCTATTTACCGATTAGTTGGCATTCATTAACAAAGAAACAATATACTGATATTTGGGATTGTATGATGCTAGATTTTTGAGGTATCCTCATTCTTTGTTATATGAAATGGTACGAGGCTAATTTTTGAAGTATCCTCGTTCTCCTTCTGGTGAATGTGATGATGTGATGCTCTATGTGAATTGATTAGAAGTACTTGTTGTAATTTTAAACTTACAATATGAGCATTGAATGATGTGGTATGTATTCAGCAATTATAAGTTGGTAACTTCCGGTACAGGCAGTTTGAAAATTGATTAGTAAATTTTAGATACAGGCCTTACAATACAATGGTTTATCTACTACTTCTTGTTCCTTTATATTTTTTGTTCTTTTTCTTTTAAATATCTTTTAGTATATATTGAACTTAATTTTCAGTCGTGTAATTATTCTGGAAATTTGTAATTGATGCCACTAAGCACTGGATTTAAACTTGTGCTTGTAAGATCATCATCATCATAATCATCATATGCCTTATCCCAACTAGTTGGGGTCGACAACAAGAATCTTGTTCCTCCCAATCTGCAAAAACCATATCTTCAGTCAATTTGCGAGTATGCAAATCCTTTTTGATCGACTTATTCCATGTTCTTTTAGGTCTTCTCCTCCCCCTCTTAGAACCTTCAATGCGTTCTCTCTCACACCTTCTCATAACTACTTTGGGTCTTCGTTTTATTTTATATGCCTAAACCATCTTAACTGACTTTCTTTTATCTTTTCTCTTAATTGAGTTGGACTCAAATAGCCTCGAATATGTTCGTTCCTCACCTTATCTTTCCTAGTCTTCATACACATCCATTTCAACATTCTCATCTCAACAACGTTCATCCTATGCGTATGTTGCTTCATTGTTGCCCAACATTCTGATCCATACAACATAGCAGGCCCTATTAATTTGAGTGGATACTACTATCTCAACTTCAGTACAAGGCATGAATCTGCCCTATTTTTTAACAGAGCGACGAACGGAGCGAACAGAGCTGCTTGGAGATTTTGCTCTATTGGTAAGAACATCAATTTTGAAACTTATTGGAGTAACAACAAGAAATGGTTGAGAATCACGGAGAGGTGTGGCGTCCTCTCGAGCTGGCCGATCTTGCAAGGAGAGGAGGTCGAATGGATTTTATGGAAGATGAAAAGGCTTGCAACCAGAGGTGAAGTAGGTGGGTTCTTGGGATCGTTCAGGGTGTCCTAGAGGGTTTTAATGATGGAATGCTTCAAGAACAGAAGGGGATCTGCCATTAAAATTACATCTATTGTTAATGAAACTAGACACATGATGCCTTTCTTTCCCAAGAACAACCAAGATTCAGGCTGGGACTATATTAGGGATTCGATTAATGCAGTTTTCCAATCTAATCAGCGTGTTCAATCTCAGTGCCTGCATCTATACCGCGGACAAATGGGATTGTTGCTGGTATAAAAGAGGTGGCAGAGCTGAACGGTATGATTGAAGAAATTCTTAATCTTGGCTGGTCCCCTATGGTCTCGGTGTGCCCTTCTTCTATGAGTTAGGCTGTTCCAATCTCGCTTTCTTCCAAGGTGCCGTTCTACGATTGGTACAAGGTCCGTGGTAATTTTTTGATCAGTAACAAGGTCCAGAGTATTATCTTGAATTTGTGTCCTAGGTTGGAGATTGGAGATATTTTTTCTGTTAGCCTTCACAAAGCGGTGATTTTCGCTAAGTCTGAGCATGAAGCAAGGTCTATCGCTCATCTTAAAGTCGTCACATTGGATAATAACTTGGATATTTTGTGGGCCGATGGCATCTTGGCGATGGAGTTAAGGTGGGTCCAACAGATCGGTTCTGAGTTTGGTTCTTTGTGGAGGGTGTGCCGATGCACTTCATGGCGGTGCAAACCTTCAAGTTGATCAGTGATTGTTGTGGAGGCCTCTTGGACATCAAGTCATGGAAGATGGATTAGGTAAGGTGGAGGTGAGGGTTGAAGAGACTATGTTTCGCAAAATCCCGAGGATGTTGGTGTTGTGGGACTGCTCTCAGTGCTATGAGGTGTTCCTTCGTGCTGTCTGGTGAGCTTTGATTTTCTTGCAGGAACGGGGTGTCGGGAGGTTGAAGATGACACTGTTTTGGTGACTCAGCAAGTGCCCTGGACACGTGCTGTTAGGGGGATGGAGGATAGAGGACGTATGGCCTGAAGTGAAGGGACATGAGCAGCAGGTGGTCCCCTGGGGCAGGAAGTTGTCGGGGGCATGATCGTTTCAAACTCAAATTTCCCTCCTTTGCCTTTAGCCATTGGTGGGCCGTCTTCGTCGGGCTTTGGGCCTGGTGGAGGGAACAAAGGGTTGGACCATGTTACCTTGAACCCTATGGTCGATCCATTGTTAGTGGATATTAGTTCATTTTCGCGGCCCATTGATAGGGTCTTGAGTGTCGGTATAAGTGATGGATTTGGGGCCCGTATTTTGCCCGAGTCCAGGAGCCCTTACAGAAGATCAAACTCCCGAGGCAGATTCAAATCAAGAGAATCGCGGAGCATAAGGGGAGGAGCTCGTACGTCGGCGCCCAGGAGAGAGTTTGTGGAGCTGCTATCGGATCAGATGTGTTCAATGGTAGAAATGGAAGTGATGAAAGCCCTTCTTAACTTCAGGGGGGATCTTTCGGAGTCGTCGTTGGATAGTGGGAGCGATCTCAAGACGATGGAGTCCTGCTCGAGAGATACCCCCGTTAGGGGGTCGTTTCCCTTTGTTGTTTTCATAATCCCCCTTTTGATATGGATTTTGGTGTCAGTGGCATGGTCTATGGTTGGACCTATGTGCAGAAGATTCTAAGGAACGGTGAGGGAGGCTTGAATGGAGCAGAGGATATGATGCATATATTGGGTGAGCCCCAATGGGAATATGATGTCATGAGGGGTTTTATTGCCGTGGGGTGTGATGAATATCTCCCCTGGGAATTCAGTTTTTGTGTGGTGGGACAATAGGCATCCTAACAGTCCTCTCATTGAGCATATTACTTACAGGCAGCTTCACCAACTGGGTTTTTCCATTGATATGACTGTTGATAAACTGATTGTTCCCTCAATCAACATTAACATGCTCCCTTATGATCAATGGCACTGGTGCCCCTTGAAGTCGGGTGTTTTTAGCATCAAATCTACTTGGAATTCTCTGAGGGTGCCCTTTGCTAAGGTGCCTTGGTTCATGCTGACGTGGTTTAATGGTAATATCCCCCGCCATAGCTTCATCACGTGGATGGCTATCTTGGGTCATCTGCTTACCCAGGATAGACTGATATCGTTGGGTATCATCACTGGCTCTTCATGCTCTCTGTGCCACAAGGAATTGGAATCACACACTCATTTGTTCTTTTCTTGTGGTTTCTCTGCTGTGATTTGGAGAGAGTTGCTACTGTTATGTGCCATTCCTCACTCTGCCCTTTCTTGGTTTGATGAGGTAATCTGGTGTGCTACCCAGTTTTCTGGTACCCCCCTTGTTACTTGTATGAAAAGGTTGGTGTTCAATGCTGCGGTATATCACATTTGGAATGAGAGGAACTCCTGCCTCTTCAAGGGTACTACTACTTCGTCTTAGAAGATCCTCCACAACATTGTTGATGATGTTAAGGCCTCCATTCGTACCAAAGATATCAGTTGCTTGCCTTCGGCTGAACGTGATGCTCACCTAAATTTCTTTGTGAAGTGGGGACTGATTTCTCAATGAGTCCCCTTAGTTGCTTATGGCTTTGAGCCTTTTTGGACACTTGTTTGGGTGATTTGTTGTAAACTGCGGTGTGCTTTGCCGTGGGGGTATGTTTGCCACCACAGAAAGCCTGATATTTCCTTTCATTGTACATTCTCCCCCTCTCCCCCTCCCTTTTTTTGTTCTTTCCTCTATATATTAATTACCCTTCCAAAAAAAAAGATCTTTTTGGGCTAAAGGGGTGTGTAGAGAATGTTCGTGCCTTCGATGATGTATTTTTGACGCCTATTCTGGATCAGGTTGCCCCTTCTATTCATGACGAGGTGAGGTTGGAAGTGCCAGTTCTAGCGTTGCCCGAGTCTTCTCGTTCCTTTTAGTTTACAAGCGATGAAGGAAGACATACGTTGTTGGGCGTGCCTGTGGATTGTGAGTCAGATCCTTATTCATTGGTTTTGTATGAGATTTCTTCCTCGTCTCCTTCCATTGAGGGGCGGATTGCTACCAGTAATACAGTTAGTGGTGTGATTTGCCTGCTGAAGAGGTTTTTTGATTTCTCCAATGTTTTAAACTGTGCTTTGGAAAATCTGAACACAGATTCTGAGTGTGGTCTTTATGTGGGGTGCCTCACATGTTTATGTGGGGTACTATTATAAGGCAAATCCAAACATCATCTCCTTGTTGTCTGAATTGAGTCACGCCAATATTCGCTTTTTTTCTTGCTCAGACTATGGAATCCATGTCTGCTTCGAGGACTTAGGCGATCAAGTTGGCTCAGGTAAACAGACTCCTTTTCTTAGCAATTTAATTGATTTTCTTTCTGTGAGTTCTAGCGTATCTTGCAGGTGTGATGGATTGATCAAAGATTTTAATACTTTCACTTCTCCAGACCCACTTTCCGGGTGTGAGGTTATGGGGGCTGAAGATAGTGTATCTCAGATTGGGTCGGAGGGTGAGGTAGGGGCGAATGGATAAGAACGTGATAAGTGTCAGTTGGAAAACATTTCAGAATGGGATGGGGTACTAGAGTTTGCTTCTGAATTTCAAATGGGGAACATATCCCTCTTTCGGTCACAGTGAATGAGTTTAGAGAGAATATTGAGAGAGGTAAGTCAGTAAATGAGGGGGAGCGAAGAGTTGAGAAATTCTCAATGGAGCATAAGTTATCAGAGAAAGAAAATTAGGGATCAGTCTGTAGAAATGATGGACTTGGGTTACCTATGAAGATCATTAGTTGGAATGTGAGAGGTCTAGGGTGTGGGGATAAAAGAAGAGCGATTAAAGAAGTGTGGAGAAGAGTTGGAGCTGATATCTTAGTTATTCAGGAAACGAAGGGGGAAGTTATCTCTAGGAGGATTATTAGGCAGATGGGAGGTTTTATGTTAGAAACAAGGATTGGGACTGGCTTTTGTATATTGGCAGATCTGGTGAGATTTGTTTGGTTTGGAAGAAAGACTGTGTGAAGAAAATTTAGAGTTGGAGAGGGAGATATTTCATGGCTGTTAAATTTTGGAGTGAAAGTGATGGGTTCGAATTGGTTTTGGTAGGTGTCTATGGTCCTAACAAGCCTCGGGATCGTCCAAAGTTTTGGGAGGAACTTAGGATATTCAATGATTTGGTGGATGTTCCATGGTGTCTATTTGGAGATTTTAATGTTATTAGATTTTTCCACAAGAAGTTCGGTAGTCTTTGAATTTCTTAGGAATGTTGTCCTCTCTGAAAATTTTCAGGATTTTAGAGTTGGTGTATTGAGTCTAACCGGATTTACTCTACCAAATCTTTTTGCAAGTCTCTGATGGATATTAGTCTCTTGTCTCCTCTGCCTTGCTTCGGGGAGCTAAGGTCCCTCCTAAGGTTAAAGCTTTTGTTTGGACTGCCCTGCATTATCATATTAATACTGCTGACATCCTTCAGAAGAGGAGGTCGTATATGGCATTACCTCCTCAGGTCTGCCCTATGTGCATGGCCCATGGGGAATTTGTGAATCATTTGTTCTTGGGTTGCACTATTGTTGATCAGGTTTGGAGATTCTTTGCATCTTCCATTGGGGCTATGTGGGTCAGCCCTTGTATGGTGAGAGATTTACTTTATCAGTGGCAGTTTCAAGGCCTTGGTACTCGGGGAAAGATCATGTATAGAGCTTTTTTTTATGCGGTGTTATGGAGGATTTGGAATGAAAGAAATAGGAGAATTTTCGAAGGGAAAGGCAAGGGATGGAGGAAATCATTGATTCCATTATTCTGACAGTTTCCTGGGTTTGTTCTCATCCAGAGTTTAGAGATGTTTCGTGGACAGATATGATGAGAAGTTGGGAGACAATGGCCTACCTACAATTTTCTCTGGGGCTTATCCTTGTTTCTTATGTATTTTATGTTCTTTATCTTTTCTTTGTTTCATCTCTATACTTTCTTTCCTTCTCTTAATAAAATTCGTTATTGATAAAAAAAAAAATTTGAGTAGAACACCTCGATTGCATAACACTCTAGAAGTAATTCTCCATTGAAGCCGTCCAGTTCTAATTATATGAACATTCTGATAAATATTTCCCTCTTTATTTATGGATAATTGATCGTAGATAACGACATTCATTGCTTTTGGAATCACTTGGTTTTCAATTTTTATTGTTGCTTCACCTCAACTATTGTTTGTGCTAAAGTTACATGCCATGTACTCGGTCTTAGCTTAATTTATTCTAAATCTTTTTGATTCCAAGGTCTCTCTCCATAGCTCTAATTTTTTCATTTACTCCATCTCTAGTTTGGTCTACTAAAACTACATCATCTGCAAAAAGCATACACCAAGGCAACCCCTCTTGAATACGAGTAGTTAATTCATCCATAACTAAAACAAAAAGATAGGGACTCATAGCTGAACCTTGATGTGAATCTATCTTTACTGGGAACTCATTTGTCTAGCTGCCTACAACTCTCACCCTGTTACCTCTAATCTCAAACATGTCTTTAATAACCTCGATGTATCTGATTGGTATCCTTTTCATGCTCAAAACCCACCAAATTAACTCTCCAGGGACTCTCATATAAATGATTTTAACAAACCTTGCATCCTAAATGATTAGAATCCCAATTTTTTGAGTTAAAAATTTATTGAGCTAAAAAAGGCACCAAGATAAAAGTCACAAGTATTTCTTCCAAAATTTCCTAATGGAATTGTATCCTTTTGGATGCTTTTCTTCCAGTGTGCACTTAAATCTGGACACACTCTTATCCTAATCAAGAAATCAAATTAAGAAAAAAATGCATTTTTTTTTGTTAATCCTGAGGCAAATTGCTATATCTCAATTAAAATTTTGTTGATTATATTATAATGCCTTATGATTTGTCAAAAATAAGAGCTTCACTGATAGTGTTTATTTAAAACAAGAGATTTCTGACAAATCATTTTATCATACCTGGGCAGGTTGGTGTTCTTATTGGCAAAGCAGGTGATACTATACGATTCCTGCAGTATAATTCA
>JAUPMG010019397.1:0-15238 GCA_031762675.1 Pachysandra terminalis | reverse complement strand
GACCCACTTTAACCATACCAATCTTATATTGAGGTCCTAAGACCTTATCCCAAGTCCTTGAGTTGATAACACATCGTATTTCGATTCATTCAGTCCGACAATCCTGAATTGTGGACCTTCACCTACACTTCCTATGATTCGTGCAATTCTAGACCTTTTGCAGACAAACCATCCATACAGGCATGTGCACATCCCATTAGGGATCCTCCCCATAAAATTTGAAGTCATTTAGACTTTGGTAGCTGCCGAAGTGCATTATGTAGTTTTGACACCTCGTCAGTGTTTAATTCATGACTATTTTTATACTCATTGAATTGACCTCAAACTTAGACCATTGTATTCCTAACTTGCAAGGGAATCCAAGAAAAATATCAAATAAATAATCCACACTCGGTAGGTGCTCGGTATCTGCCGAGGTTTCTTCTAAAGTTCGGTAGATGTCCTACTGAGGCTCAGTAGCAAGTCCCGAGAGCCTGGCATTTTAGGCAATTTCGGTATCTAAATCGGTAGCTGCCAAGAGTGTAATTTAGGCCAAAATCTGGATTTTTGACTAAGGTTTCGCACCTCTAATCAAACCTATTGATTTCTAAGGTTTTAATCACCCAAAAACAATCTCTAAAACCTATTCATAAATCTCCAAACAACATATACACATACAAGTTCATTCTCATGGATCTAACAAGTAATTAAAATCATGAAATATAAATACATGACTCTTATTCATAAGAATTCATAAACACACATAAAACACAGCATCATAAGTGATCATGGAGATCAAACAATATATCATCATTCCTTCTTTGTTCCTAAAGATCCTTGGTTTAATCATGCTCACATACCAGAACATACAATCGACTATATCTATAGCATCGAGAAAATATATAAAATCAAATACCGTAAAAACATAGGAATCCCTACCTCGTTTCATAAGCTTTTTCTTCTTAGATCTGTTTCTTGCAGATCCAATAATGGCAGATCACCATTTCTCCCTTTGCATTCTTCTTCTTCTTCTTCTTCCTTTTTCCACTATAGCCTTTCTTCCTTTTTTCCTTCTCTCTATTTTCTCTACAGCAGAACACTTTCTCTCTCTTCTCTCTCTCTTGATCAAACGTGTAGAGACACTTTCTCTCACATGATCATGTACACTAAACAAGAGAATAGGTTAGGGAACCTTCCCAAGCTTACATGTGTCCTACCCAAATCTACCCATAATTTCCTAATTTAATTTCCGAAGTGAAAGACTAAACTAACCTTAATGAATACGTTAAATGGCACCTCCATCGCCTTGTTTCAAACGTCCAAAACAAACCCTAGTATTCATAAGGTTTCAAAATAGCTCAAGTGACCCCAATCTTTCTAATATTGCACATTAGACCCTATATTTTGTTGAAATTACAATCTCTACTAATTCCAATTATCTAATTACACAATCTTATATAATCTTTCGCAAGGTAATTTCCTTGTTAATTATAATTAATTTATATTAATTATAATTTAAAGACACGGTTCACTACAGTAAGGTTACTAGATCATGTTTTGTGTTTAAGGTTCAAGAGGATGCAAAAATAGGCAGATTTTCCCAAACCGCGAGGTTCGACGACCTCCTTGGCTCGCCGAATAGTACGCCGAACACACCCAGAAACCCTCAGCGAACATCATGGTCCATCGAAGCCCCACAGTGTGTTTTTCAGGCCCCTGGAATTTTCACCGAACCCACTCGATGCACCAAGGTGTACGCCGAGCGTCACAAAGGGAATTTTAGATCCCTGGATTTGTCACCGAGTCCCAACTCGACACACTAAAGACCCCACCGAGTCTGACCATGTGATCAAACCTAGAAACCCAAAAACCTAGAAGAGGTAGCTCGACGACCTCCTCGGCTCGCCGAACAGGTCGCCGAAAGCTAACCGAACCCACTCGGCGACCCCTGAGCTCGCTGAGAATTCCCAACCTTGTCCGTTTAACTTGAAAATTGACATACTTGCATATTTTGACCTAATTAGACTGATTTTGATGTTAGTTTTGCTTAATTATGATTATTTCTTATACTCACTTCTTCATAAACCTATTTGCCATACTTGATGATCATATGATATTTTGACATGAACTCATATTACTTATATACTAGTTGTTATTATGTTAATTAGGCTTATTGCACATTGTACATATACTTTGAATGCTTAGTTAATGCACACATTCTCCCTTGCACAGCATATGCCTATATTTTTTGCATAATGACCTTGTATTGGTATAATGCATTGACTTGACCTTCATAACTTCATATTGCCAAAATTTATGAACATAATGAGAGTGTTATGATCTGGAAATCATAATAAGTGAGGAGACTCATATTTTAATGTGTTGAGGGACCGTACATCCCAATAGACCAATTTATTTGTTTCACCCAAGGTGAGGAACAGGCCTTGTATGTGGGTCCTAAGAAACTTGTGGTAAGATGATAGGTGAGGGAAGGTTCATATTGATGAGGCCCAATATCCGAATCATAAGAGTGAAATCCTGTTAGTAGATCGAGTAATGTTTGATTCACAATGGAAGGTTCACATTGTGAGGCCTTAGGATAAATCCCTATGTGTCACGAACCAAACCAGAAAATCCCAATTCTGAGATTTTAAGCTTAATCCGTAACTCTCACCCCATACGGCTATGAGAGTGGATCAGCAATATCTAACCAAGTTTGTTAAATCATAAATAATTTACATAAGATAAGTTATGAAAAATTAATATTCTTAGAATAATACCCATTACAACAACCTTCAAACAAAAACAACAGAAATCTACATTAGTCTAGTGCTTCAAATCAATTCCTAATGACAAACGAAATTCAACCAAATAAACATATAAGTTATAGCGAATAACTCCTACTACAAGTTCTAGTAAAAATATTGAATACAATACTAGAAATGACTAATGTCTATATGAATCTGAACATCATAATATCAAGGTTATTCTAGAAGATCATATTAAAGAGTAATAGTAAAGTAAATGTTACATTCAATCCAAAATTAACCAGCGGAAAATAAATAATAAAAACTAAGTTCTATACGTAATCAAATCCCCATTTAAATAGTCATCCAACAAGATAATCTGGTAAAATCAATTAAATCTATATTACATAACATCATTCATAATAAACGTTTTCATCTTCATCAGGGTTCCGTCTTAGTCTTTGTGATCTCAAGTACCTTCATCTAAAAGACCTGAAAGGTGGTTGCTTGAAACCATGAGCTCACATAGCCAGTAAGTAATCAAGTCCAATATAATCTATGATTGAAGTAGGGTCAAGACCACTCTTCACTGGTATCCAATAACAGTAAATATATGAATGAAACAACATGAATTTAGGGTGCTATGCAACGATAATAAATATATGAATGAAATGACATAAATCAAGGATGCATGAGGTTGAGTCTTAATTAATGCATGTTGTGCACCTATCATACAAAATCACCAAGTGTGATATAAACGAACATTCTAATATGACAAGCTGCTTAGTAATCGGTTATATATGTTCACATTTGATCGAGTCATACTACTCAGAGATGCATCACCAGTGTGAACATTCATCCCCCCTATACATGGTTGGAGTCGTATGCTATTCTATGTACCAGATCATAGTTTAATAGGCCTTTCAACCTAGAGGACACAAGCACCACTTTATTTTTGATCAAAGGGATAAACCCAAGGCATCACCAATGTGAACCTTCCTTTGTGATTCATACTTAACAGAATTCTCAGATAATTTGGATATTGGGCATCACCAATGTGAACCTTCCATCAACCACATAATCACAATATTTCACTGGAAACATGCCAGAAGACAAAATTAAGTATATTGGGGTAGCTACTCTCTCAACTTAATCATGTCGGTCTCCTCACTCAATACGATTATCAAATCATAACTCTCTTGTAATCTTGAGTACCAGAAATATGAACTCTGGAAATAAGGTATTACTCATAGACCAAATCCATGGTCAAGAGCAAATGCAGTGTATGAGAGAGGGTGCACATTAACTAAATACTCAAGTTTGTGTACAATGTGAAGTAAAAATCAAACACCATGATTATGATGATCACATAAACAATATGTAAACATGAGAGTTAACTAATTAGGCATCATGTATATGTGCGCAACCTCAGCTTTAGATATAAAACATACTAGGATTAGTTTAGAGTCTAGAACAGGCTCAGTCAAAATCTCACCTAGCAATCAGAATTCAATAAGCATAGCACATAAATCAATAAAGAAGCAACTATAAGAAATATTCACAATTGAGCAAACTAACACCACATTTGATCTAATCAGGTCAATTATAGGTTGTATGCAAAGTCAGGTCAATCGAACATGTTTGAGAAAAATGGCTAGTTCTAAGACACATTTACTCAAACTCAGGTCCATAATGAAGTAACCACCATACATAATGATAAGTTAGTAAAACTAGCACCATAATCAGTTTAATTAGGTCAATATATACTTATGTGTGAACTTTCAGTCAAAATGGCAAGTCTGGGTGGCTCGGTGCACCGAAGCAATCTCAGTGCACCGAAATGTCTCGGCGGACTTTCCAGGGACCATGAAATTCCCAAAATTCTCGACGCACTCCTCGGTGTACTACTCGGCATGCCGAGCAGTGTTTCTAGGTTGACACCCCTACACTAAAAATGTCATATCTTTGTGTGTACAAGTCGGATTTGCCTTAAATTTGTCTTGTTGGATTTCTAACGAACAGAGGAATCCAAAAATACCAATTTTGAAATATACTGAGCTCGATGGACTTCTCGATGAGCGGAGACAATTACAGGAAGATTGTTGGGTTGTTCGATGAACTGTTCGGCGTGCCGAGTAGGCCGTTGAACCACGTGTTTGGGTTACTTTCTTAGTTTTTCTTCTCAAAAGCATACCATGTGACATAAGAACTTGAAATAAACCATTCATCACACCTTTCACACAACATATATATCATAAATCATGCATTTTAAATATCATTCAAACTCCATAACAACATGAATCTATTCTTGCTACAGGAAGTTTGAAGTGAAGTGGAAAAATCATGAAATTTAGACAATGAGCACCCAATTCAATATAAGATTACATTGAACAAGTTACTTACCTTAGGAAAATAGAAAAAGATCAAATCAAAGCAAACACAACCTCAAACTCTTCTTCTTCTCCAAGCTCCTCCAACCAAAAATTCTCCAAAGCCTTGTGTATACCATTTTCTCATGCATGGAAGAGACGAACAAAGAGAGAGTCGTGCCTCTCGGGTTAGGTCCAATGTGTTTTCTTAAGGACAACCCTTGATTTTAACCACTCCAATCTAAACCATTAGATGAGAGACTTGAGTGAGGGTAGGTATACCCCTCCAACCACCATGTCTCCTCCAATCCTAGCCATACAATTCAAATAAAGGGAAATCAAACAATCATGACCACACATCATAAATCAAAGAATCAAGGAAATTATCACCACACATCACAAATAAAAAGAGCCATTCTAGGGTGTGTAGCGCCCAAGCTTGTAAGGCGTAATCACAACTGTTCGCAAGGCACGATTAACCCAGTGGTTAATCCAAGCAAAGACAAATAAACATTATGATGGCTAATAAATCAAGCATACATCGTAAAAACTTTAGGCCGTTACAGTCTGATCGAAAATAAGTGAGGGAATTGTGCCCTCTAGGTCGAAGCCTCTAGAAACTATGTTGTGCACATAGAATAATCTACTATTTATGCCATGTATTAGGGAATGGTTTTTGATTGAGCATTCTTGGGTAGTAAGATTGAGATCATATGTGGAACCTACACTAAACGAATACTATACAGTAAACAAGGAATGCAATGTCGGCGACATGTCGCCATTTCCAAAGGTTGTGACACGATATATGGGTCTTATATCGTTTTGGGGAGACTTGAGCGACATGGGCGACATGTCAGCGAGATGGGGGAAATTTGCAATTTTTCTGAATTTTTTATTAAAAATTAAAAAAAAAATTTAGACATTTGTTTTTGCATTTTTTATGTATTATGATGTATTTAGACACTAGTTAGGGTTGTTTAAAACTTGGGTGAAAATCCATTAAAAATCCCACATTTCCCCAGATTTCCCCATCATTTCTCCCATATTTCTCTTTCCCCCCTCATAGATATGTCACTTGATTTCTAGTTTTATATATCTTTTAATTGACTTACATTCACTTTTAGTGTAGCATAATTAGATGTAACATCTTTTTTTTACAACTTACAGACCCGACAGCGTGTAAGTTGACCCCCTCAAGTAATGACTTTTAATGTGCAAGCAGTTTTTTTTTTTTTTTTTTTGTATTTTTTGATGTATTTGGATGCATTTAGGTCTTAATTAGACATGTTTAAAGTTTGGGGCCAAAAATCCATCAAAACCCATGATGTTCCCACATTTCCCCAACATTTTTCCCTGTTTTCACCATGTTGCCGAAGTCACCTGACGACAAGCCTGGCGACATCGACATCGTAAACCTTGACAGTAAACAGCATACATATTGCATATTAGATTGTTTGTCTTAAATCACATGTGTTTATACTTGTTAGGTGCACAGCATGCATTAATAATTGAACCAGCATATTACATTGCATATTATATCATTATTATTCAGCACATATCACATATTCACTTGCATATTCACCACATATTATATGATTCATTTGTTTATTTGTTTATATGGATTACCATAGAAGAGTGGCATTGTCCCTACTTCAATCTTAAATATTGTTAGCCTTGTTTACTTACAAAGCTAGTGTTACTTACGCTTTCGAGCACAACATATTTCAGGACCTATAGATGATGGACATAAGGACCATGAGGACCAAGATAGAAGACAATGATGCTTTGAAGATATTAGTTGTTATTAGGGTTTTACTTGAAGATTTTAGTAGAACTTATAGTAGGGTTTCTTTGTTGTAATTCAGTACTTATTTGTTTTTCAGTAGTTAGGAGGGATTGATTTGAAGCATGAGATTAGTTATATTTTCATTCTGCTGTTTCTGATTAAAGGATGTCTTGTGATGGATGTTATTTTAATAATATTATTTTCTATAACTTTATCTTATATAATATCCCACTCAATTCTATGATTTTAGTTATGTATTGCTTATCCACTCCCATCTGGATATGGGGTGAGAGTTACAACCTAAACGTGGGGACTCCATTGATATATCCAGGTTTGGTTCTTGACAATTTTATTGATGAAGGTATTTAGCACGACACTTTGTCAAAGATTTTGTGTATACCATGAAATTGGAATTAGAAATATGAATTTATCTAATCTCCATTATTCTTTTAGTAAGTTGTAAGAATTAGCAATGTACCGTAATAGTTTAATTTATGCATATTCCCATCAGTTTGAGAATTCGGATTTTCTATGCTTAAATCATACTAGTGCGTGTAGGGCTTTTACTTATTTATTGCCATTGGCATATAGAATTCCGTTTACTTGAGTCTAGGCCCCATTAGAAAATAAGTTCCATTAGTATTAGTATTCTACCTCTTCATAATTTTATTAGGATTCTAATTCCATTAGGATTATAAGTTTTTTAAAATTCTAATCTCTTTAGATTTCAAACTAATTCATTGAATTCTTATCCACAAGCTCACTATTTTGATTTTGAAACAATAAGAGTAAACTGTCAAATGATCAAACATAGTTACTAAATACATACGTGACTTCATTACCATCATTTTCAAATCAAGAGAGTACATTACAAACATTACAAACTGATAGAGAGAATTATCACCTTAGGAGGCTATTTTTAACGTCTAATAAGATGTTACTCTTAACTGAGATATTAGACCTTATTTGGTTTCCAAATAATGAGAGTATATTACTAATTGTTAGAAACCTAATTGTTAGTACAATGACTTGGATGGAATCACGGAAATGAGACCTACTTCCAACTAATCGAGATATAGTTATCAAGAAAGGAGAATATTTTTATCAAGCAATAAGTTGTTACACCTAGTTACAAATAATTTGATTTAAAGACTCGTTAAGTTCATTTTTCAACAATAAGACTAAATTATCATCTGATTGGACATAATTACTAAAAAAAACTAAATATATGACCTCATTGCTTTGGTATCCAAATATTGAGACTTCATTACAATGGTTAGAAATTTATTTACGTTAAAATGAGACTTAAATAGAAATAAGAATTACTTGCAATTGAACGAGAGACAATTATCAACTAATTAGACTATTTTTATCATCCATTGAGATGTTATTACTCTTAAATGATATATTTTACCGACCAATAAGATATTAGAACTAGTTACAAATAATTTGATTTATGGACTCATTAGTTTCATATTCTAACAATAAGATTGAATTATCATTTGATTAGACATAATTACAAAACAACTAAATACATGACCTTATTGCTTTGATTTTCAAATATCAAGGCTATATTACAATGGTTAGAGACCTATTTGCGTTGAAATTGAACTTGGATAGAAATGAGACCCACTTAAAAATAAATAAGGAACAATTATCAATAAATTAGACTATTGCTACCTTCCATTGAGATGTTATTACTCTTAAATAGAATATTTTACCGACCAATAAGGTATTAGAACTACTTACAAACAATTTGATTTATGGACTCGTTAGTTTCATTTTTCAACAATGAGACCTTACCATCTGATTAGACATAGTTACTAAAAAACTAGATACATAACCTCATTGCCTTGATTTCCGAAATATCGCGGCTACGTTACAATGATTAGAGACCTATTTGCGTTAAAATGATGCTTGGATAAAAATAGTGAATGCAATGTCAGCGACATGTCGCCATTTCACCCCTCAGTGACACAAAATCTAGGGGTAAATCGCCAGGTTTCGTTTTTACCCCCACGTCGAGCGATATGTGCAACATGTCAGCGACATGAGGGAAAAATTCAAATTTTTCGATATTTCCCTCATGTCTCTTGACGTGGGAAACATATCAGCAACATGGGGTGACTTGGGGGAAAATTCTCAATTCTTTTTTTTTTTTGAAAAAATTTACAAAATTAAAGAAAATAGAAAAAAAATTGATGTAAGTATTGTATGTTAGTAAATATTAACTTTGAAACTGTATAACTATTTTGCAGAAAACAAATAGACTGAAAAATTTGAAATTATGATTTAAAATTGGTATGGTATGTATCTTATTTGCTTATTTTCATGTACATTTAGTTGTGAGATGTGCAATGTATGATGATATGTATCTTATTTGCTTATTTTCATGTACATATAACATCGTTTTTACAACTTACAGATTTGATAGTGTGTAAGTTAACACCCCTCTCGGGTAATGACTATTAATGTGTAGGCCATTTTTTAATATATTTTGATGCATTTAGGCCTTAATTAAGCATGTTTAAAGTTTAGAGTAGAAAAATCATCAAAAACCCATGGTTTCCCCACATTTCCCCTTGGTTTCCCTAAGATTTCTCATTTTTTCCCTATGTTGCCAGAGTCACTTGGTGACATGCCAGACAACACTGACATTGCGAACCTTGGATAGAAATGACACCTTCTTACAACTAACTGAGGAACAATTATCAACTAATTAGATTACTTTTACCATCCATTGAGATGTTATTACTCTTAAATGGGATATTTTACCGATCAATAATAATTTGATTTATGGACTCATTAGTTTCATTTTCCACCAATGAGATTGAATTACCAGATGATTAAACATAGTTAATAAAAAACTAGATACATGATCTCATTGTCGTGATTTCCAAATACTAAGGCCACATTACAATGGTTAGAGACCTATTTGCATTAAAATGAGACTTGAATAGAAATGAGACCTACTTACAATTAAATGTGGGACAAATAGCGATTAATTAGACTCTTGTTACCATCCATTGAGATGTTATTACTCTTGTTGGATTTTAGAGATGGGCCGACCTGGTTGGCTCGACCCGTTTGGGCCGATCTGGGGTCTCCACTTTATGGGACGTTCATACTTGATTAGAAGTGTGGATGCGGATAACTCTCTCCTAATGAGATTAGGAGATAGAGTCCTAGGTGGAGTTGAGTTGAGTTGAGTATTCTATATGTAGAAGGCTTTTCCTCCCTACCCAAAAAAGTTCCTATTCACATTTTTGGGAATCCACCCCTTGAGAACTCATTCTTCTCTTCATCTCTTCTTTCTATAGGGATCTGGATTTGCTATTGGGGTTCCATACAAAGCCCTAGGTCGATTGAGTGTGGGTTGAATGTATGAGGTTCTAGTAATTACATATTCCGACGTGAGACGTTATCCAGTTTGATAGAGATTTACCGCTGCAGATTCGGGTTCGGGGTGCATCGACGTACGTGATCCGAATCATTTACAACATTCATTGGTATCAGAGCTGATGCGATACGTCTTTGTTGGATTGAGGTATAATGAGAAACCTCGTAAAATTTGCAATCAAGTTTCTGATTTTCTACAAAAACTCACATGTCCGCACTGTTGTGCCCTTTGGGCTGATGTGCTTGTGCGCGCTTGGGTTGGGGCACCTGCGCACCCGCTCATGGGCTGTTGTGCTTCCGCGCAAGGGCTTGGCTGCCCGCGCGCGCATAATTGCACTGGTTGCCCGCTCTCTTGGCATGTGCCCTTCCTGAGCTGGACTGGGCGCGCATGCTTGCTGCCCGCATGCTAGACTGTGCTGGGCCTACGCGTTGGGCTGCCAATGCACAAGCCCTTGCGTTGGGTCTATTGCGCAGGACTTCTGCGGGCACTGGGCTGTGGCGGGCCTGCTGCATTGGGTCACCCGGCACTTGTTCCACTAGGCCGTGAGGAAGATGTCGTCTAGTATGTGAGATCTGAAAGACGCAGGGAATTCCTTGACAGATGAGCAGCAAATTATCGTTGTTCTGAGATCCCTACCTGACTTGTGGGCACATGAGGCTCGTCATGACGCACAATGAGAACATTAAAAGTTTAACGATTTGTGGCATCATCTTGAGTTCGAGGCAGAGCGTCAGACCGCAAGGTCTAACAGCACTGTTTTCTTGGCCGAACTGGCGAAGCGCAAGACAACTAGGTCTAGGCGCAAGCGCAAGGGTAAGGCGCCCCAACAAGGAGAAATAGTTGAGAAAGTGCCAAAGGCAAACAAAGGTACCAAGCACCCTAAAGAGGGAAGCGAAGAGGAATGAGAGACACGTCCAAAGTAATCTGCTATAGATAGTAGAGATACTTAGACTAGTTTTTTTCGTTATTTTCAGTAGCGATTGCGTCTCCATTTCTTTAGAGTCAGTTTTATACGATAAGAAATTTATTTATGATGGCCTATTTAAACTTGATATTGATAAATTCAAGTGATGCAAATTTGGTTTATAATTAACTTCCCATGATCATGTTATTATTTCTGATTCATTGAGATGACATGTTAGACTTGGTCACATTGGGCTAAAGAGAATGAACTGATTGGCTAAAGTAGGTCTACTAGGATCGCTTGCCAAGGTTCAGTTATCCGTTTGTGAGCATTGTTTAGGCAGTAAGTCATGTGGGAAACCATTTGATGAGGTAGTGAGAGCAAACGTTCCTTTAGAGTTAGTCCATTCTGACATATGTAGACCAATCAACAGTAAGACCAGTCACAGAGAGTCCTATTTCATCACATTCATCGATGATTACACGCAATACGGTTATGTGTACTTGATTTCCCACAAGTCGGAAACATTAGATTGCTTTAAATGCTTCATAGCGAAAATCGAGAACCAATTGGATCGACACATGAAGTATTTTCGTACCGATAAAGGATGTGATCTCTGATATGTTTCTAGAGTTATGTGAAGAAAAGGGAATCTGTAGGCAATTGATGATCTCAGGCACATCTCAGCAAAATGATGTAGCAGAGAGAAAGAATCGTACTTTGTTAGACATTGTGAGGTTGATGATGGTTCATGCGTCCCTGCCCATTAGCTTTTAGGGAGACGCACTTATGGTTGCGGCTATCATACCCCAAATCTTGTGGCACGAATCCCTATGCCGATGTCATGGATCACGAGGTGAGACCTTTGGGTTCCCAACCGTGGAATGCGGATCACACAATAATAACAACGATAAATACTACTCTTATCGAACCAACAAAGTGCGGAAGCGACATATATTAACTAAATCAATCCATGGCTTCAAAAGAGCCAAAATCCCAAAGTAACAATGAAAGAAAATTAATCAAACTTAATCCCATTACATCAACATAACCATATTTGAACAAACAGAAAGTACTAAAACGGAACCAAATCATACAGCCACACCTGACTCCTACTCATCCTCATTCCACCTCAATCTATAACATAGAAAGTTGCATGAGCTTGGAATGCCCAGTAAGAATCAATTCTGTCATCCATCATCGTGGAATACCGTTAATCCAAAGTCAAACATAGCAATAACATGGTAATTAAGAAAAGAGTGATATATTCGCACACTATTACATCATAGCACAATTCCTAGCATGATATCCATATTAGTACGAGAATATTAAGAACAACAATTAATGGTTAAGAAAACAATACAATACACACCCAATGCATGCTAATGAATGCAATCCCCGGTGATCAGCCGGTTTTACCAAGTAACTTTAACCCGATATTCCACGTTCACATCTACACATTTCATTCGCACTTCTCACGTGTACATCATAGTTTTGTAGGATTTTCAACCTACCGGGCTCAATTCCCGTATCTATTTCTTACATTTAGGGGTATGCCCCCAAAGAGGCCTTTACAAAGACGCTTACCCACTTGGATTTAGGGATTCAAACCCAAGGAGACCTTTACAAAGATGATTACCCATAAACAAAGTAGAATTCGAACCTCTATCCATCGTTGCCCGGTTAACTGAACAATCTATTCTTTCCACGTATTAGTAGGATTTTCGGTGATAACATCCTTCGGAAGCTATCCGTGTGCCCATACACACGAATAATCCGCCGGATGCCATCACGGGGATCTTTTCCACCAATTAGTAGGAATTCCAGTGATGACATCTTTCGGAAGCTATCCGTGCACCCATACACACGAATAATCCGCCGGATGTCATCACGGGTATCCTTTCCATAATATAAGTACATAATCGATTACATGATTGAAAGGCAGATTAAGTCAAAACAACATCAATAGTACATGTTACAATCACCAAACACATGGAATCACAATCCCAAGTCATATGGCACAAATCCCAAACCAAATCCTCATCAAAATCCATTAAGGGTTACCATCGGTAGGCTCACTGGTGTACCGGTGCCTACCGGTGGGTCAAAACTAGGCATATTTGGGTCCCTGTCAACAAACTCATCGGTGCCTGCTAGTGGAGACCCTTCTGTGCTTTTTAACTCCCTGTCGGCAGGCGCACCAGTTTACAGGTGCCTACTGACGGGCCGCAATCTGGGTATTTTCTAGGTTCTTGAAATCTCACTTTTGATACCAAAACTAATCCACATCAACTCTAAATGTCAATAAACATTATAACAACATTATTACACTAGACAAATCATGCCAAATATTATTTTAGTGTAATAAACAAGATCAACATAGATTAAATCACATCACCATAAGAATCCAAAAATCAACTATAGCACTACCTAAGAACTATACAACATGATCAACTTAACATATATTAACAATCATCAACTCACACGATAAGTATACTTCCGGAGATCATATTTAAGAATCATTCGTTCATGCATACAATTACGGGAAATCAACCACGATATCCCAAGAAGACAATACAGAAAATGAAACTTACCTCCTCTAATGCTTAGGTTTAGATCTGAACTTTATCTTCTTCTTCTCTTCATCTTCTTCTTCTCCAAGGCTTAGGGCCGAACAACTATGGTTCCTTCTTCTCCTTCTCTGATCTCTTCTCTCTCACCCTAATCACTATTCTAGTTTATAGGAATTCCCCCAATCAGCTCTCTACTAACAAGGGATGTGAGGGAGAGGGATAAGGAAGTTTCCTTCCTTCTCTCCCATTACCAAACCCAAGAACCCCACATTCCCAATCTCGATATAATTTGAATTGCAGTTTCTAAATTACAGATAGTTCCCCACACATTTGTGTTAATTACACTCTAAGCCCCAACTCATACATTTGATTAATAATTATCCCAAGGCTCTAATTAACCTATGAATCAACACCATTAATTACAGGATATTACCAATTAATCCCTACAAACCTCATTTTTAATTATTTTCATTATGTAACTCATTTAATTAATCCAAATTAATCATTACATTAAATTCTTCGGATCTGGGTCTCTACAACGACGTACATCTTAAACTGTGACCCTACGAAGTCAGTTCCTAGCACACCATACCAGTTATGGACAGTCAGAGCGCCTGACCTAACTCACATGAGGCCATGAGGATCTACAGGTTATGTTCATGTGCCTTCCCACCAAAAAGGGGATAAAGGCAAAAGAACCGTTGAGTACATCTTTGTGCGATACTCAGAGCACTCTAAGGGCTCCGTCTTTGTCTGTGATCAAACCGACGAGTGACTAACACAGGTTGAGTCACGTAATATAGATTTCATCAAGGATGATTTTCAAAACAAGAAGAGATCAGGGATGAATCTTGAGCTCTTCGAGATAAATGAGCCAGATCAGTTGGGATCAGCAGAGATCACCTCATGTCCAAACACCACTGGGAATGTCGGTTCTTGTAACGAACCAAACCAGAAAATCCCAATTCTGAAATTTTCAGGCTTTATTCGTAACTCTCATCCTATATTGCTATGAGAGTGGAAAACAACAGTCAAAGCATAAACGGAAGTAATTAACAGTACTAGTAAGATATAAGTAAAATATCATAAATTCTAATCTATTACAGATTAAAGAGGAAAATCTAACTCTAGCACAATTTCTACAACTAATCCAGTTTCTATACCCATTCCCAGGCTCTCTCTTTGCGATTGAACTCCAAGATCTGAAAATATAAAATCAACAAAAATAAGTTGGAAAACCCAAATGAGTAATCCTTTAATACAAGGTATTTACTCATATCCCAAAATTATGAGAAAAGTGCATATATAATATAAAATGTCATAAGAATAGCATTTGTGTTTACCGTGGTGAAATAGTAAACAACATGGATTACACAATGCATTATTCTCTCTCAACCTCACTTGGTATTACATCAAGGGTCCACTTCATAGTATCTGCATGCCTAATGCTATATGGAAATTAGATCAAGTGTGCAATACA
>JAUPMG010019386.1:0-15238 GCA_031762675.1 Pachysandra terminalis | reverse complement strand
TTGCTCATTGGAACTTGTGTGAAAGTGACACACGTCTGCAGAACTGTGTTGCTCAAGTTCCAAAGCAACATTTTGCAGAGCAGTTTTTAAGGTTTGAAATGATTTGATCTCTTTTCTCTGGAAGTAACTTAGCTGTGTTAAAAGACACGCATCCCTTAAGATATTTTCTAGGACCACGTGTCACTCACGAGTTCCTTAGCACATTAGGGTCCCCCTCTAAAAACGCTTAACCAAGTAACACTTGTCCTACTGAGAGTTGGAAAGTCTCTACAAATACTAGAACACATCCTCCATTGAAGAGGATTGGAAGGTCTGTGTTAAAACCAGAAATTCTGAAACCTGAAACAACAATGAGTAAAGACATTGAAAGAAAGAGAGAAATCTTCAAAACCTGTGAGGTTTTACTGCTCTGTGACTGCATTTACTCCCCTTCCTCAGTTTTTGCAATCCCTTATTTCTTTCTACCCCTTTCTCTGTCTTCTCCACAATTCAAAGTTGACAAGGAACGCTCTTGACAGAACGGCTACGCGACGTTTTAGGCTGTCTTGAGATAGACTCCCCACCTTACTCTCTGGTCGATGATTGTAATTGGTTCCTCTTAATACATTTATCCTTTTACAAATCCGGTATCACCAATTCTAACAGCAAATGTGTGGTTTCTATGGGAAACCTACTAAAGTAATTTAACCCTTTTTTTGCACTATCTTTTAACCCATCTAGAATGACTGTTTTGGCAAGGAATGAAATATACGTAACACAAACCCTTTTTTTGCCATTCAAATATGTCAAATACCATATCTTGAGTTAGATTATGTGCCTGGTGATCAATTTTGTACGGATCTATCTTTGTCCTTTCTATTCCTCCTTCGGCCCTTTAGATTCAAGTGCGGCATCTAGCACTTTTGAGAGTATATATTTTTGATCACATGTTGCAGAAGTATTGCTAGGAAATATTGGTCTCAGGTATATATATGAGCACATCAGTGTAAAGGGTGGAGGAAATATTAAGGTTGCTTAGTTCAATACAGTAGTCATTTCACCAAAACCATGAGAAGAAAGAAAGGGAGGAAACAAAGGTTCAATGGAGGATCATGTGGAAGGGTTAGGAGGATAACAAGGATTTCTATGATGAAGAAGAGGAAACCCTTTCTAGAATGTACTACAAGGCCTGTAAATGGGGTTGAGAGAAGGGTTAGAACCCTAAAGAAGCGTGTTCCTAATGGGAGAACCATGGAGGTGGATGAGCTTTTCAGGGAGACAGCAGATAACATCTTGTCTTTACAAATGAAATTGAAGGTTAAAAAGATTACGGCTAAGGAATTGTCTGCAGGTTCTGATGATCAGTAAACTAATTCATTATTTGTAAATTAAGTTTGACACTTTCAATCCTTTTTTATTATGGTCATGCTGCATTTCACTTTCTTTTGCGTCAGGTAGAGGGATATACACTAGAAAACTGAACCCTAAAAAGTCCAAAACTCTTGTTTTTGCCATTTTACTTCATTTACTTCATGTTCCTGATTATATCCTATTTTAACTGCATTTCACTTTCTTTTGCCTCATGTAGAGGGATATACATCCTATATGATGGTGTGCTCAGAAGTTTTGTGGTGACAATTTTGCTAGCTAGATGATCAGGAAGCTTTCCTTCTCTGCTCTGTTTTCAACTGGGTTTTCTGTGATGTTATAAGAAGGCTACTGTTGCTGACTCTGGTTTACACTAGAAGCTGTGTCACTGTTGGGATATTCATAAAAAAATTTCCCTTTTAATACAAATTTTTTGGAATGTGAATACGAATATTTCTACTTTCTTTATCACAAGCTTTTTTTTTATTTTTCCTTAAGAATTCTTTTTTGGTGTTTGCTAAAATATAAGTTTAATATATTGAATTACAATGAATAAATTTGTATTTTTCCTTAAAAATCGCTGGAAAATACTATATATACCAGCTGCCAAAAATTGCCGGCAATGGGTAAAAACTGCCATTAAATAAACTTAGTGGGACAAAATAAACCGCCATAATATTTTAAAATAACTGCCGGGCAAACTTTTATCGTTAAAGGCAGTTTTTATAAACTGCCTCTAAAACCGCCACCTAACAGTTTTTGTGACAGCCCTTAATCCGGAGTGATTGTGGTATAATAAATGCCGGCGGTTGGATTCTAATTAGGGGCAGTTTAAATTCGCCGCTAAAAGGATTAACATCTGCAGTGCCAATGCACCCATTTTACAGACATACCAATAATGGAGTCACCAACCACAACAGAAGAAGAATTTTTCAGAGAGAGGGAATTCTACAAAGAGGAGTTTAAGATACCCATGGGCTTAATATAACTCAAAATGTCCTTCAAATAGACAATGCGTCTCTGTAAACTCTCTTATATTCTCTCTTCTCTTTGTATGTTTAAACTACACAAGCCATATATATTTACATCTCAGGGAGATCGCCGAGGTTGACAAGAGAAAGAAAGATGGGAGATTATGCCTTTAGGGAGGGTGTCAAGGAGGGATTTCTGGGCTTTGGAAGGGGAAGTGTTGGTAGGGATGGTGAAAGTGATGGAGAAGCTGTGGCGATGGACGAGTCGCTTTGCGAACTCAACAAGTGGGATGAGGTGATCCGTTTCACTTCTCTTCGTGTGAAGACAAGTGTCAAAGCCTTGGTGTCAACACTTGGCATTCCTTCTAGAATCCTCTCCAAGAACGAGTCATCATAATTCTAGAAATTCTGTTTATCAGATTCTCAATTCTGTTATGAAATCTTATCTTGTATTTTCTCTTCCGACACTTGTCCCTTTTCTATTGGACTCTTTGATTATATAATGAAAGGATTTCTTCTCAGGCAAGGTACTGAGATTTACATTTCCAAATATCTCTTAGTCTGCAATTCTCAGTTTGTATTAGAGCTAATCGGCCGGCGCCGTGACTACACCAACCAGCAGCACCGCCACCGCATCGATGGTGGGTCCTGGAACTCCAATCTCTATAATAGGCACATCAACATTGCAGAGAGTAGATCTACCCGGTGTTCAATCACCCTTCCTCCGACAATCTATGGCTCTTATGCTGAGCAGCACAACACCATTTGGCGGCAACCTTACGCAAACTTGTACGGTCAAGTTGGATCAGAACAATTATCTTCTTTGGAGATATACTGTGCTCCCTATTATAAGGGCTCACAAGCTTGATGGATACCTCTTCGGTACCAAGCCCTGTCCTCCTGAAATAATACCTACTCCAGGTATTGTTACCAACTATATGATGCGTCTAAATCCAGCTTTTGATGAATGGATGACAGTAGATCAGGTTCTCATGGGACGGCTACTGGGCTCAATGATAGAGCAAGCTTTGATGGAAGTTGTTGGCTGCAACACGTCTCACGCTATTTGGACATCTCTTGAAACTTTGTTAAAAAATCAGTCTGAATCGCGAAAGCTTGACTTTAAAGATTCTCTCTCGAAGACGGAAAAAGGATCACGCTCAATCCTAGAATATCTCTCACTAATGAAGTCCTATTCAGATGGTCTTGCATCTGCTGGGTATCCAATCACCAAATTAGAGTTGATTATCGCTTCCCTAGGAGATCTTCCCAGAGAATACAAATCTGTGATTGTGAACATCACTTCCAGGGTTGGGCCAATGACACGGCAAGATGTCCAAGCTCAGTTAATGACACACGAACGCCTGCTTGTTCGATTCAATATTCCCGCTGCTCTTGAACTTGGACAACCATCAGCAAATGTAGCTACCAATCGACCAGGCCTCCCCAACAACAGGAACTCACCTCCTAATCAGAACCAAGGAGGGGAAGAGGTCGTGGAAACAACAACTATCGTGGTAATGGAGGAAGATATCGTGGGAGAGGTGGCCGTGGCTACACCAACAACTCAAAACTAACTTATCAGTTGTGGGGGAAAGTCGGTCACACAGTGGTGAGCTGCTACTATCGATATGACATGAGCTTCAACAACTCACCTGCTTTTGGTTCCTCCATCAATCAAGCATCTGCATTTGTGGAAATAGTCCGAGCTGGTATGCAGACAATGGAGCTACCAATCATATCATAGTGGATCTGAATAATCTCCATCTTCGAGCTGATTACAACGGGAATGACACTCTACAAGTTGGTAATGGTGAGAAATTATTCATTCAACACGCTGGTCAATCTTCCTTTCCTACTTAGAATTCCATCTTATCTCTCAAAGATATACTTCATGTTTCCAATATTACCAAAACTTTTCTCAGCATTTCAAAGCTAACCTCTGATAACCAAGTATTTGTTGAATTTCACTCGTCTTGTTGTTATGTGAAGGACAAGGTAACCGAGATGGTGTTGCTGGAAGGGAAGCTTAAGGAGGGCCTCTATCAACTGAAACCACCAAATCAGCCTAGCTCCCTTCAATCCAAAGCTACAGCCAAGTCTACTCTCAATCTTACAACAAATGCAAATTTAACACAACCTCTATCATGTCTAGGAACAGTGTCTAGTGAGTCTAATATCGATGTATGGCATAGACGTTTAGGTCATCCCTCTTCTCATGTTTTGAGTCATGTTTTAAAGCTTTGTAATTCCAAAATCAATGAGAATGTTCAGTTTTGTGAAGCTTGTCAGTATGGTAAAATTCATGCACTTCCGTTTCAAAGATCTCAATCCAATGCTGCCTCCATACTTGAACTTATACACATAGACCTATGGGGCCCTTCCCCAATCAAATCCACATCAGGCTTCCTATATTACATCCACTTCATCGATGACGTTACACATTATACATGGATTTTCCCCCTTAAATCAAAATCTGAAGCAGTTCTTGCTTTCTTACAGTTCAAGTCTCTTGTAGAAAATTAATTCTCCACTAAAATCAAATCTGCCCAATCTGATTGGGGAGGGGAATACAGATCATTTGAGCAATTTCTCAAGACACGTAGAATCTAGTTTCGTCATCCCTATCCTCATGCTCATGAGCAAAATAGGAGAGCCGAGAGAAAGCGTCGTCACATTGTGGAACTAGGCTCACCCTTTTGGCTCAAGCCGCTATGCCACTAAAATATTGGTGGGAGAGCTTTCAAGCTTCCGTCTACCTCATAAATCGTCTTCCTACTCCAGTCTTAGGGAACAAGTCACCATGGGAATCTCTACACCACAAACTCCCTACCTATGAAAGCCTTAAAACCTTCGGTAGTGCATGCTATCCTTATCTTAGACCTTTTCAAACTCAAAAGTTTCAATTCCATACCAAAAAATGTGATTTTATGGGATATAGTGATAGTCACAAAAGCTATAAGTGTCTAGACTCATCAAGGAGAATCTACATTTCTCGTCATGTAATTTTCAATGAACTCGAATTACCATTTGCCAATGGTTTCCTAAACTCAGCTTCCCAAATACTAAACACTGCAGTCTCCCCTGTTATAGGCAGTAGTTTTTCTTTATCTCAAGTGTCAAGCTTCCTTCCTGACATGGTGATGTAGGTTCTCCGCAAACCACAGCTTCAACAATACCAGGTTCGGTTGTTCAGTCTTCACCTAACAGTGAGCACTCTTCAACAGATACAGATGCCTCCCCAGAGTCACACACTACCTGTTCTCCCTAACCAGATCCTTCCCCACCCCCACCACCCAAACCTTCTCTTTTACCCTCTCATCCAATTCAAACAAGAGCCAAGAGTGGAATTTTTAAGCCTAAGAATTACTCCATTGCACTCACCAAAAATACAACCACTCTCACAAACACCTCACCAGAACCTACAAAAGTTTCTGATGCTCTTTTTGATCCCCAATGGAAATCTGCGATGATTGATGAGTTTAATGCTCTTTGCCAAAATCATACATGGGATCTTGTTCCCCCTTCATCTCAGTATAATTTGGTGGGCAACTAATGGATTTTTAAGATAAAGTTTCGACCTGATGGCAGTATACTTAAGCACAAGGCTCGGTATACTTTAGTGAGGCCTTTAGTCTGGTTGCTAAGGCTTCAACTATTCGTGTGATTTTTCCATTGCGGTCTAAGGCTTCAACTATTCGTGTGATTCTTGCCATTGCGGTAGCTTACAATTGGCACGTTCATCAGGTAGATATCAATAATGCTTTCCTTAACGAAACCTTGTATGAATCTATCTACATGCCACAGCCTGAGGGCTTCATTGATGGTTCGGCTTCGAAAGGCTTTATATGGCCTCAAGCAAGCACCACGAGCCTGGTTTGATGAACTCAGGATTCAGTTACTTCAATGGGGGTTTCGACACTCTAAAGCAGACACGTCTATGTTTATGTTCACTTTGGGAAGTCACAGGTTATTTGTTCTGGTGTATGTCGACGACATACTTGTCAGGGGGAATTCCACTTCTATCATTCAACAGTTCATTGGTCGTTTGAATTCTCTCTTATCTCTAAAGGATTTGGGACAACTTAGCTACTTTCTTGACTTTGAGGCCTATCATGATGTTACTCGCATGTATTTAACCCAGTCCCGCTATGCTTCCAATCTTCTTCGCAGGTTTAATTTGGAGACTGTCAAACCATGCTCTACTCCACTGCCTACATGTCCCACTCTTTCAGTTACTAATGGTGAACGCATGATGAGCCCTACACTCTATCGAAGTGCAGTTTGGGCCCTACAGTATCTGACTTTCACTAGATCTGATTTGGCTTTTGTAGTCAACAAGTTGAGCCAATATATGCAATCTCCCACTCTTCTCCACTGGCAGGCTGTTAAGCGAGTTCTACGATACATAAAAGGGTCCTTGAATCATGGTCTTCATTTCAAACCACTCTCTCAGCTCAAGCTTATTGGCTACTCTGACGCGGACTGGGCATGCTGCCCCGATGATCGCAGATCAGTCGTTGGTTACTGTGTTTTTCTTGGTAATTCTCTAGTTTCCTGGTTTTCAAAGAAGCAGCATGTTGTTGCTCGCTCTAGCACTGAATCAGAATATCGTGCTCTTGCCAATGTTGCTGCAAAAATTAGCTGGCTCCAGCATCTTCTCTCTGAGCTTAGCCTTAGACTATCCACTCCACCAATCACTTGGTGTGACAATACCAATGCAGCTTCACTAGCGCAGACCCCCGTCTTTCATGCTCGCACCAGACATACTGAACTTGATGTTCACTATGTTCGAGATAAAGTGTTGTGTGGTGAGCTTCAAGTCCTCTATGTGCCTTCATGTGATCAACTGGTTGATCACCTTACCAGAGCTTTGCCAAGCTCTCACTTCCGGTTTCTCAGGAGCAAACTCAATGTGGCTGAGCCCCCCTTTCGTTTGAGGGGGGATGTGAAGACAAGTCTCAAAGTCTCGCCATCAGCACTTGGCATTCCTTCTAGAATCCTCTCCAAGAATGAGTCATCATAATTCCAGAAATTTTGTTTATCAGATTCTCAATTCTGTTATGAAATCTTATATTGTATTTTCTCTTTGGACACTTGTCCCTTTTTTATTGGATTCTCTGATTATATAATGAAAGAATTTCTTCTCAGGCAAGGTACTGAGATTTACATTTCCAAATATCTCTTAGTCTGTAATTCTTAGTCTTTGCCAATCATGGCACACGCGTGGTGGTAATAATTGACATCCAAGACGAGGCCACCTCCATCGGCCCTAACCGCTGCACCTACATTACTGCGACGTTATTGATAAACAGCAAGTCAAATCCATTGTGGAATGGACCGTTGGGAATTACAGCCATCTCAACGTTATCTTCAGCAACGCCGACATCATCAGCTTCGGCGATTAGACCGTAGTAGATCTCGATTTATCGGCCTCCGATCTTCTATTCGCAATCAAGGTCCGTGGAATGGCTGCGTGCGATGTGTGTGGACGGTGGTGTGAAAGGAAGTATCGTGTGCATGGCGAGCATGTTGGCCAACTCTGGCTTCGAGCTCGATGATGACCCAGAATTTGCAAAGACATGGAAATGCAGGAGAGAGAAAGAGACTGTGGGATGAAACTTAACATCAACCCTTTTCTCGGGATTCTAAATGTTTTTTAATTAATTTTATTTTGATGTGTGTGAAGCATTAAATGTTGTTCTGTTTGTGGAGCAGCAGCTTTTTGTTTATTTATTACTAGTTATATTGCATGTGAGTTGCACGTGATGATCTTCCATTAATAACATTTTAACATAACTTTGTAAAATAGTTAAATTGTTTTCAAGAAACTTTTAATTATTATTTTTATGTTAATATATAGTATTTCAACATTAATAAACAAATCAAATATATAATATATATTTTTTTACATTATTTTAATTTTTTGAAAAAAAATTCAAAAGCTATTCGTTTTTATTTCCTATATAATAAAAGAAAATTCATTGTTATTTTTTTAAATATTTAATAATTTTTTTTAACCTGAATAAATATTTTGGAACTTGTTTTGGCATTAAGTAGTTAATCATTGATTATGTTTTATAATTTCATGAAAAAATGAAATTAAGATATTTAGTGAAAGCTTTCAATCTTTTAATTCATAAACTTATTTTCAAATAACTTTACTTTATAATTTAAAGTATGAAATGTCTGGACCAATGCATGAACCTACAAAAGTAAAAAAAAAAAGAAAAAGAAAAAAAAGATTAGAATTTAGAATATTTAAAATGATTTTTTTAGTATATATGAAACGTTTATTTTTAGTAATGATGTTTGGGATGGGATATTCAGGTGTTCTTTTTTTACTGGTAAATTGCTCATCCTACATACTACTTTTTAAACATAAGAAAATACTTAATGAAAATAAAGTATTTATAAATAAAAATCACTAAATAATTTTTTTTATATAAAAGCTCCAAAAAACCAAAAGTTCCACTCTGTCACGCCCCAAATCCAAGATATAAGATTTCGAGGATTTCCAATGGAATAACCTTCGGATTCACCAAGTGGATGCGGATATCCATTCACAATACTTAACCATTTTCCTGGTTAATCAGAGTCTAAACCATAAATCAACGGAAGTCTTAAATAAATAATCTTATAGCTCAAATCATGTCTGTTAAGTTGAACCCCATATAAATAAAATCGACATCTCATCTATTATAAGTCCAAAGCCTACTCAGGGTCAAACCAAGTCAACAAAAAAAAATATAAATCATCATAAAAAGTCAAGTATCTGAAACTAAATGAATCTCCTCTCCAGACCGGCACCTTAAATGAATTGATCACATGTTTCAATATAAGGGTTAGCCGAAGCCTCGTAGAGATATCCAAAGAAGTTACAACCACTATCTTCATAGATGCATAATAACACGGTTTAATTCATACAATTGCAATCAGCAGTTAATATAACAGTCACCATGTATTACTCATCATCATATTAAATCACACATATTTAATAGATATATCACCTTCAACATTGTAATCTCATTACACTTGAAAATCATACAAGTAGTCATATCATATCATAACAATTATTCACATGGTCCCACCATGATTAATCATACGGTACTCATGATCCGATCATGTATTTACCTAATCCACATAGTCCTACTATGCATCAAAACATAACCTACATGATCCCATCATGTACAACACATAAACCGCATAGTCCCACTATGCATAACACATACACCACATGGTCCCACCATGCAACACAAGCAATCACATAGTCCCATTATGCAAACAAACAATCTACATGGTCCCACCACGGCTCAACAAATAGCCCACATGATCCCATCACGCCTTGACTAATCCACATGGTCCCACCATGCCACCAACATACGACCCATTCCATAAGGGACTTGCACCCATGGTAGAATGCCACTATTCACAGTTCACCATACAAGCACAATCACAACACAAACAATCAACACATGGAAGTACTCACAAGCATTCACTTCAACCAAATATGCACAATGATTAATGCAGCATGATATGATGCAAGTATGCACAATGAATGTGGATGATAATGCATATGCAATGCAGAGGTAATTAGGCCTAGCCCAATCATATGCTCATTCAATTATACGACATTTCAACCCATTTATTAAGAGACTTGCACCTACAGTAGAATGCCACAATTCCATTCCTTAAGGGCCTTTCACCACACGGTGGAACACATCAGTATACCATACCATTCCTTTAGAGACTTTCACCACACGGTAGAAAACACTAATATACCATACCATTCCTTTAGGGACTTTCACCGTGTACCATACCTTAAGGGACTTTCACCACACGGTGGAAAACACCAGTACACATATATGTAGTCAATCACATTGACTTCCAGTGGATACTCCTAGCACCACTCACAAACACATATAATCAATATGCAGTCAATCCCATTGACTTTCAGTGGATACTCCTAGCACCACTCACAAACACACAGTGGATACTCCCAGCACCACTCATACATTATACAAATCAACATTAGAACCGATCATAAGATAGAACAGTGAATGCTACAAGCACCACTCAATTTCCTATGTTAACTTTGCAAACCATCCCAAGCTTATCTTGTAGTCCAATATCTAAGTCCAAACTCATTAAAGTCAAAATCTCATCATATCTCATCCAGGACTGCTCTATTTTCCTGAAATCAAACCCCATCATACACTTTTTAACATTCGACCTTAATCATCCATTTTGCATATAACCAAACCTCATGCACATGTGTAAAACACCTCAAGGGAACCTTCCCTAAAATTTGCCTCCATTTGGGGCTCGGTAGATCCTCGGTACATGCCGAGGTTCCTATCGAGAATCTCGGTAGATGATCTACCGAGCCTTGGTAGATTGTCCCGAGAGTATGCATTTTCTCGGCTTTTTTTGTAGATGTCTCAGCATCTACTAAGAGTGCTACTGAGAGCCTACATTAGCCCAAAAATGGGTTTTTCTCCTAGGGCTTCGTGCCAATACTCCCAAACACATATTTTTACACTTCTAAACTTCAAATAGTAACTTCAAATCATCATACAATTGATTAAAACCTAACCTATCAAATCTAGACTATACATGTAGATCTTCATTACACAAATCAATCAACATACTTGAATTAATTCTAGAAAATCATAATTAATTATAAGAACTCATAAGATCATCACAAATACGTTAAACTCAAATCTAAACATGCTTAATCATGTAGACATACAATCATTCATAACATATTATTCAATGCTCATATACAACATACTATAAGTTCATATTAAATTGTTCAGATCATGCCCAAAATCATCAAATCATGCATTCCAACTTATTTCTATAGCATCATTAAGATCTATGGATATAATTATCGTAAAATCGATGGAAATCCCTACCTGTCATCCGGTTTTCCAATCTACAGCCTAGTAATAATCGTCTTCGAGTTTTTCCCGTCTCTTTAGGGCTTGCTTTATCAAAGTTCTTCTTCCTTTATCCTCTCCTTCACCTTCTTCATCTTCATCTTCTTCTTCTTCTTCTTCTTCTTCTTGATGCCTTTCGTATCCTACCTCTTCTGACTCTCTTCTTCCTACAGTATATTTTTCTATTATTTTCTTCTCTTTCTCTTTTCTCTTATTTTCCTCTAGGTCTCCTCATTCTCTCTCTTTTCTGCAGATCCAACAACTAGAACCCTCTTCCTCTCTCTGTTTTGGACGTATGAAGCTAGGGAGAATCTCTATCTCTCTTCACTTCCTAGCTTTTAGGAGTTCCAATTCTACTGAAACACTGTTTTCTTAATTATCCTTATTTAAGATTTGAATTTTGAATTCTCTACTGAAAGAATCATTTCTATTAGTTATGTTTTAGTTTTCCTTACTTAATCTTATTATTAATCTTAATTACATAATTAAATATGTTCTAATTGGATTCTGAATGGTCTTAGGTCCAGTCAAAGTTAAGGTCCATGTCAGATTCGAATTAGAGGTTCAGCCCATTTCAATTTGATTTGTATTTAATTACGCAAGTTAACCAATTACTTTTCATATTTACTAATTAATCCAGTTCAGCCATAAGTTCTGCATATAATCCCAGTTGTGTAATTAGTGGCTTAATTAGGATTAATTCACTAATTACCTAGCTGGGTCCAGGTCATTACAACTCATTTGATGAAATTAGAAGTACATTAGATAAAATTATTCTCATAGACTAATAATTCTCACTCTCAACATTCACAGTTAAATTATCTTTGTGGAATGAGCTGTCAATTTGTGCCATATACTCCACTATCATCTTGTTTGCATCAATGATAATTAGATAATCACGAGATAATTATGTAGAATACAAGGACTTTGAACAGTATAGACAAATATTAGATAATAAAATTTAAAGTATAACACATAATTATTAGTTATTTTAATTAAATATTTTCATAAAATGAATCTTACTTGTATAAGTATAAACTTTTATCTTATAGTTATAACAAACTATAACTTAAAATAATAAGATAAATTATAGATATAAATAACTATACATAGGCCATGCCAGTCTAGAGCATGCCTGGCTTGGCATGGCACAGTATAGCCCGGCATGGCACGACCCAATCGTATCACGGAGCTCAATCAAGCATGATTTTTGATAACATAACTTAAAACTGCCAAACTACATAAAATTCAAATCAAAAGTGTTTTGAAGATCATTTAGTTTTTTTTTTTTTTTTTTAATTGTATAACATCAACATTTAACATCTTATCTATTCTCTTGGCCTTGATGACGTCGATGACAATTTGTGTTGCAATCCTTTTCAGCTTATTTCTTACTATTCTTTCAGTCCCCAATATATGATACCTCAACAACAATGATATTTTTGTGAAAATATAAATCGTGTACCATTATATTTATTTTGAAACTATAGGTAGGCAATTGTATTTTGTTCTTTTAGTAATTAAGTAAATTATAATAAACATGAACCATTCCGTTTATATTGTTTTTGTATGGTGAAACCAAACTTGTGGAGCCAGTCATATGAAATAGTTAGACCATGATATACATTGCTGACATACTCACTATCTTAGGAGCATGAAGCCTTCATATCCAGCTTATTAATAATTTATGGTCTAGGTTCCGCGAAGAGCCATGTCAACAATATTATGAAAATGATATTAAATCACATACTTTTTGAGTGTCTTACACGTCCTCTTACAAAATTTCAGTGACTGTTTAATGCCATTGGACTCGTGAAGAGTATTATAAGTGATTGGTAGCATACTTGATAACAAAAACTCATCATCTTGCTCAACAATGTGGTTTAGGTGACTAGATTTATAGTTGCATCATTTTAGAATTGGAATTTTTGGTGCATGCATTATCATTCTTTTCTAATTGATAACCAAAACTATCTATATTGCCAAAAACATTAAAGGAACAAGGCTGTAAATAGAATTTGAGGATGCTTGTGTCTGGTTTTCATTGGCTACTGTTCCTTCTCTTTATGGGAAGAACCTTAAATGATTTGAATCCGTTTTTTTCTTTTTGAATTCTCAATATGGTTCCTATTATTTCGAATATTGATATGTGGTAAGGCTATTTCTTTTTTTCTTTCAAGTCTTTTTTTTTTCCTTTTTAATTTTAACTTTTATGTTTTTACGGAATGCTTTTGAATTTTAGTTTTTGCACTTTTTTACTCACCCACATGTTGTACGCTCGTACGATTCTCTAATCCCATTAGTCCCTTTTTAAATGCACAACACTTCCTCCAATGGTTTAGTATCAAGTTCTCTTCCAAAATTTATTTTCAGTTATTAAGGGAAGCAAATTGAGAAGCTAATTGTCGGTCTTGCAAGCTTTCTTTGAACGGAATCTCATCGCTAGTAAAAGTCCATTTGAGACTTCTATCTCCATCTCAACTCAATCATCTCCTTCAAAGTTATAACAATTCAAGTGCATCAGGGTGAGGATATAAATAACGTCGACATTGCATTTTAAGGACAAAGTCCACTCCAAATAGTATTTTGTAGCCCACGCTTCATACTTATAGCATTCTACAAACCATCCTAAACAACAAACACCATGCATAATAATAATAAAAAAAAAATTGAAATACAATTCTTTGCAAAGCACATCGACATACTCATACCTAAAACCCATGAGTCATATAATTATTTTTAAAATTTATAACTAATTTTACCATCCTATATGCCAATCTCAACTCTAAGCATCAATAGCCTAACCTATCAATTTTAGCTCTGCAAACGCATCCAAACCATAGAAATATCCTAACTAACATCTAATACTCATCCATTGTGCATAATCATTGTATATTCTAGTTACCAATATCAATGATAAAAATTGAATCATAATCAATAATAAATCTTAAGAAAAAAAAAAAAAAAACTAAGTATCAATTTCAGTTAACATATAGTTTTTTTTTTTGGTAATCAGTTAACATATACTCACATAACCAAACAAGGCAGAAAAACCCGAAGCACATGATTTTGATACTAATTAAACTGAATTCATCAAGTCAAAACAAAAATACTACTCGATCTTCACAATCAATAAAACACATGAGAAATATTCATGATCATCCATCTCTAAATCAACAAGTTATCTTCATCGACATTGCTAAATTACTAAAAAAAAAATAATAAAAAATAGGGCAATCTAATCGACCTCTTGAAGCGATGCCGCTGCAACAACATCCTCAACTGTGAACTTGCCCTTGTAACATTTTATAAAAAAAAAAAAATTGGGATATACAGATCGAAGGAAGATTGAAGTGATCGGGGTGGTGATGATATTTTATAGGCCAAATCTAACAAGTAACGTCTTCTTTTAGAATGTGAGGGGTTGTGTATATCATTTAATTATGATAAATATTATTATTTTTAATTATGATCAACACTATTATTTAGGGATTGATCAATATTTGAGAGTAAATAAATTGAGTTTGATAATTAAATAATGTGAGATTAAAGGGGTAACGTTTTTTTTAGAATGTGAAGGGTTGTGTAAATCATTTAATTATGATAAATATTATTATTTTTAATAATCAATACTATTATTTAGGGATTGATCCATATTTGAGAGAAAAGTAATTGAGTTAATAATTAATTAATATGAGATTAGAGGAGGCCCACATTTGAGGTATAATGAGAAAATTAAATTTAGATTCTTCCATGTTTTATAAGTGAAATGCTATTTATAATTAAACTTGTTGGAATCGTCAGCTCGCTCATCCTTATACTCTATCATACGAATTGGGCCGACTTAAATGGGGCTCGCATCCTCTACAGCTTAAGACTTGCAGTAATCCATACAGCACCATTGGATTGCTGCCACTTGGATACCAAAATGGTACCCAAGGCAAATTAGCAAGGGTACTCAGTTCTAAGGGTACCCAT
>JAUPMG010019365.1:0-15239 GCA_031762675.1 Pachysandra terminalis | reverse complement strand
TTTTCTGAAACTTACCAAGTTCTGTGTTGTCTTTCTGAACCATTCCTGACTGATCTTACCATTTTCTCTCTTTGTATCCTTGGAAACCTTTCATTGGAACGGTCTTCTTTGATTTAGGCCAGTGAAAGCAGGTATTCGAATCCACTGATTGTGCAAACCAATTGGTTAATTGGCATTTTGAGTCATTTACCGGTTTGTGCATCACCAGTATTGCAATGAGAAGTCGTAGTCGTTCACTAGCTCCATCCATCTACTTTGCCGCATGTTTAAGTCCTTTTGTGAGAAAAGTTTGTCACAAACCAACCAGAAAATCCCAATTTTCGAGACTTCTGATTCATTCGTAACTCTTACCTCATATTTTTACAAGAGTGGATAACAATGGTCAAAACATAAGCGGAAGTTATTTACAGTTCTAGTAAGATATAAGTAACTAAATTACAAAATGTAAATCTGACAAGTTCTAAAAGAGGAAAAGTCTAATTTCTAGACTAACACTAAAGCTCTATCAGAGTGCGGTACCAAAACATGGTTCTCTCTCATCGTAACCAAGCTCATCAAACCGAAAGATCCTCCTTGAACTTCAATCTCCTCAGTTGCCATCTCGACTAAAGATCCTGAAAGTTGTTTGCTAAAAAGCATGAGCTACACTAGCCAATAAGTACATAACTTCATAATTGTGCATGATTAATTTAGAGCCAAGTCATTACTCATTATATCCAGTCCACACAATAACGAGATCATAATGAAATGAAATGCATAAGGTCGAGTATTAATTATGCATGTTGTGCACCTATTTACAATAATCACCAAAGTGAGCTAATCAAGCAATCTAGTATTCAATGTAGTCTGTTAGTATGTAAAGATGGCATGTTTTCTCTTGATCCAGTCTCTATCCAAGATGTCTCACCAACTTGAATTCATCCAGGGTGTCCCACCAACGTGAATTCACCCCCCGTATTTACGGCTATGGAATAGGACTATTGTATGTGTACAGCATAGTTTATGGGTTTTCAACCAATGAGGCACAATCCCCCCACTTATTTTTAATCAAGGGTAATCTCTAAGGCATACACCAACGTGCAGATCCCTCAGGAAATCATGGCACTCGACATACTACAGAGGTCTCTCTCTCTAATATTCCATCCAAGCTTACACCAACGTGCGGATCCTTGGGTTATATCATTTTCCAAGCTTACACCAACGTGTGGATCCTTGGGTAAATGCCCTTGAGCAATGAGTAAGTTTGTTAGGGTAGATAATCCCTCAACTCGTCCTTGCCAATCTCCTCACTAGATGTGGAATTCTAATCACATCACTCTTATTTAAGTCACGAGACTCAACCGTGTGGTCTCGGATAACAGGGTATTTCTCTTTGACCAAGCTATGGTCTCGAGTCAATGCAGTGCATGTGTAACGGTGCACGCTGGCTAAGCATTCAATTTATTGTGTACTTGGTGTAATAACAACTAATAAGTGTGTAAATCATCAATCTCACATGTAATACAAGTCATAGTTTGAGCAACACGAGATGGGTCCATTGAGAAGCAACTATATGAAATTAACTATGCAATCACATTTGATGCATCAGATGTACCATCGACTATAAGTATATTCATCATCATAAACCTAACATTCGTATTTCATAAGTACATGGAAATGGTTCCATGAGGAAGCAAGTATAAGAATAATCTCATTTGAACTCAATATAACATCATACTTGATATAATTAGATCGATCCAAGGTTATGTGCAAGTTCCAAGTCAATCGGACATATTAAAGGAAAGTGACTAATTCCAAGAAAACTTACTCAATTTAGGATCCTTAAAGAACAACTACATTAAATAATGATAAACTAGTGAAAACGACATCAAATTCAGTTTAATTAGGTCAGAAAGTGCTTATATGTGAAATTTCAGCTAAAAGGGACAAGTCTAGGTGGCTCGGCGTACCTTTCGGTGCACCAAAGTCGGTCTCGGCTCACCGAACTGAGACTCGGCAACAATTCCAGGGACTCCATTCTTGACAACCTCTTCGGCGCACCGAACTGAGATTCAATGCCCTGCTCGGCGAGCCGAGCAACAATTCTGGGTTGGATTTCTGATACCCCTACACTAAAATGGCCATAACTTTCGGTATACAATTCGGATTTGCCTCAAACTTGTCTTGTTGGATTTTTGACGAACAGTGGAATCCAAAAATACTAAATTTGATACAATCAGAGCTAAGTGGACTTCCCAGTGAGCCAAGAAATTCACCAAAACATTTTATGGGTCGTCGGCGAAGCGTTAGGCGCACTGTGGAGGTCGCCGAACGTCGCGAACCAGCCAAATAAAGGGGTTTTTCTCACCAAATTGAAAATACAACAAAGGGAAACATCTTACATGCATTATCAAGTCCAATCCATCACATTTTATCCATAATAACATGGTTCTTCTACCATATACAAATCAAGACATTCAACTCCATCCCTTAACATTTAAGACTTGTATGAACTATAAAAGAAAGGAAATGAACATGAAGCTACTTCAATCAATGAACAAGCATGAAGTATCTACTTACCTTAGCAAAAATGGAAGAAGAAATATGAGATACCAAGCATGCAATGTCTCTTCTTCTCCTTTCTCCTTCAAGCTTCCAAACAAGCCATCAAAACCAAACCAAGGGAGAAACATGAGATTCTCTCGAGCAAGAAGACCCATATCTTATGTCTCCCCTCAAACAAAATTCTAGCCCTCTAAATCTCACTACTCACATCTTGGGCATAGAATTGAATAGTTGGTGGGAGTTGGTATTCCCCACCACCAATTCCCCCTTCTCCTTCAATCCTAACCACACAAACAAACACAAAAGCTAAAATAAATCCTAACCACCCATCACAAGCTTGATCTAAATGATCCAAACACAAATTCAAATGTTAAAATGGGTCATGCTACTATGTGTAGCACCAAGGCCTACTAAGCACAACACACTCGATCGCGTGGTCGGATTTAACCCGATCGATGATCCAAACAAAGGAAAGAATCATCACAATGTCTAAAATGTAAATATGCATAAATCGGAAGGTTTAAGCCATTACATCATTTTATTTCCTATTTAACTAATAAGTTAAGTTATCTGATCCTAATTAATAAATGGGATTAAATTACCAACTCATCAAATTTCTATTTTACCCTATGATCTCATGTTAAGATTTTTAGAGATTTTTCAGGTCCTTACATCTTACCCTCCTTAAAAGAATTTCGTCATCGAAATTAATCTAAGTGATCTATTAAGTTAGGTTTCTAATATAATTGTTCAGTGCTTTATATTTGAAACTAAAACATAAGTTAAATTTTTAAGTACACAAGATAAAACTAACCAAGATTTTCATTAACAACACAAGTAAGCATTAAAGTAAAACACCATACCACAACTCGTCTATTATACAGTAAGATGGAAACTAACACATACCACAAACATTACATCTGAAAAATTAAAATGCCTAAGGTAAAAACATTTGGATTTCAAAAAGGAATACATTTGAAAACAACACGTCAAAAGAAAACATCTAAGGGTATCGAAAGGGAAATCCTCAGGAGACGAAGGAGGTGGAGGCATGATGGCTAAGGGTGGAATTGCATCGCCAGCCTTGCCACAGCCGAAAAGGTCCTAAAAACCAAAAAGTTTGAAATCAAAATCATGTGTTTCAAAATTCTAGTGACACACAAATGATGTACGATGGAATTTATTAACATCAACAAGCTTTATGAAGAGGGAAAACATTCGACCGACATACACTGGAAGGAAAGGATGAGGAATACATCCAAAATAAACACTGCTCGTAAAGACAGAAAATAACGACGGTTACACTGAAAAGAAAATGACTAATAGTCAAGTAAATAAAATAATTGGTGACATAAGTAACTCATAAAGTAGAAAAATGCAATTGAGAAAAAGGTGTAGTACAATCATTAGCATGAAAAACTTATTTTCATTGAGAAAAAGAATGCAATAAAAGGTTGATAGTATATATGTGTAGATATTAGTGATCTATGTATCGAACCAAGGAAATATATATAATCACAAATATATATATATATATATAAAATACATAGTGTGTGGTTACAAATGTTGTTGAGAAGATGCATAGTGAACGACAAAATTAATGAAATGTTGACGAATAAATGCAGATACAAAATAATAATTATGAAAATACAAACGAAATCAAAATAAATAAGAACAATTTAAAGAGTTCCGAAGGCGAAAAAAGAATAGGATTAAATGCACGTGCTCAAATCTAAGTACACGATAGTAAAACAACACAGGGTTTATCAATATCAAACGTACATTACATAGAAGAAACATATTGTATGATTACACTGGAAAGGAAGGGGCCAGTACACGCTACCCAATAAGCACACATATGATAAACAAGAAATTAAAGTTCAATACACTGCGAGAAGAAAACCCAAAAACATGCAGGAAGAGAAACACTACAACTGAAAGGTAATTAAACCATCTAAAGAGTGCCTCGGAAGGAGGAGATCACTAAGAAAAACAAAGATAGAAATTTTTAAACTTACAATACTCATTAAAATATAAGAAGCTAAAACATCACATCAAACCATCCAAAACAAATATTTAAAGATTGATTAGACGAACACTTAGATTCATCAGGATATGGGTCTCGGTCCGGATCTAGCATGAATAGTGACTTCTTCAGACTTTGATCCAATTAGCAACTTGGTGTGATTATATAAAATGTTATATACATAATAAAATGAAATGATTAAATAATTGCATATTATTATTATCTTTATTTAAATATAATCCAATTCCTACCAAATTCTTAAATTTCTCAGTACAATGTATTTGTGATTACATTGACCTTAAAATTTGAAATTTTGTTAGTATTAGAGTTCTAAGTACTTTAAATAATGTCAATTAGCAGAACATAAGCCTTAGGTTATCACATCCTTTAATAACATGACAATCCAGTACTTAACGGAGACTTCATCCTAGTAGCTTCTACCTTAGGATTTTCAGAAACAGTAGTATTGTCTGTCCCCAATTATCCATTCGGAGTCACTAGTTAGGACGCACAAACAATAAACATCGCTCCTCACAATCTCACATCCTATAGATATTTAATTCTCTTAACCCCTACTAGTCCTAGACTTTGGATCAACCTACATAATCCTAACATGAAGTCCTATGAAAATCCTAACATAGTTACTTAAGTCTTTGAAGGCTTTGATACCATTTTTATCACGAACCAACCAGAAAATCCCAATTTTTGAGACTTATGATTCATTCGTAACTCTCACCCCATATTTCTACGGGAGTGGATAGCTGTCATATCCCAAACTTAAGAGATCTCAAGGGAGTCCCTATAAGTCAGAAATAAGACTCTCACCCCATATCCACATGGGAGTGGTAGTCAATACGTTGCCAAATAATTGTAAATAATTGAGATATTTTATTAACTTGGAAAATAATCAAAATAAAAGTAATTACATCTCATAACAATCAAAAACTAAGGCAAAATATAGCAGCGGAAAGAAAATACTATAGTTCGCATGCTAATCTACTCCCTAAACAAAATAAAGCCTAACAATGACTAATAAAATACTTTGGCATGCAAGCCAATAAAAACAAAGTAAATCCCTAATATAAGTCCTAGTTATCTTCTTCGATAAAATTAGTAGTTCCATCAAAACAAGGGTCCATAATGTGTTCCATTAGCGAGTCCACGCTTGTACACGGGCACTAGTTTCTCGGTTGGTGCAGGGTGTGTGGTGGAAAGAATGCCGATGGCTAATGAACTTCCGGGAAAGAGAAACATGGAGGCTGCACCATAAATTTTCAGCAAGGTATTTTTCGACATGAGCCGAAGGTGAAAGTCTTGGAATCTAGAAATTCCAAGTGTGTTATGTTCTTTATGGTGGAACATGTGTACTGTCGGTGTAGACAGTGTTGTATCCCGGCGAAGGGGTACGGGCATTCCGGTGAAGGCATGCGGGCATCCCAGCGAGGGGGTGCGGTCGCTCGGCCTCGGTGTAATTTCTAGGGGCCTTAAAATTTGTCTATTACTCTCAACGTACTCTCGGTAAGCTTGAGATGGGTCTCTGTGTGATTTCCAGGGACTGATAATAAGAAAAAGGGCGCTCGACGTATTCTCGGTGCGCCGATGGCACTTTTGGGCAGGTTCGGCGAGGTCTCGATGCGCCGAGTATTCACCGAACTTCGTATTCTGGGCAGTTTTTCTAGAATTTTGGTGTTCCTACACTCTAATCAAATTTCTTCCTTGAGTAACCTTCCTTCATCTTGGATTCCGCACAAAATCCAATAATAATATGTAGTAAAACATAAGTAAATAAATATATAGCTATTACCTTGAAACCTTTGAAAACTAGTATAGGTTTTGAAAACTTACTTCATACCATTGAAAAACAAACTTGAAACTCTACTTAAATCATAAAACAACTTAAATTCGAATACTTACCTTGATGTTGCAGGTTTGAAGTAGAGAATTCACCTCTGAGCAACAGGAGATGGGTCCATTGAGAAGCAATCATATGAAATTAACTATGCAATCATATTTGATGTATCAGATGTACCATCAACTATAAGTATATTAATCATCCCAAGCCTAACATTCGTATTTCATAAATACATTGAAATGCTTCCATGAGGAAGCAAGTACAAGAACAATCTCATTTTAACTTAATACAACATCATACTTCATATAATTAGATCGATCCTAGTTTATGTGCAAGTTCAAAGTCAATCAGACATACTAAAGGAAAGTGACTAATTCCAAGGCAACTTACTCAATTTAGGGTCCTTAAATAACAACTACATTAAATAATGATAAACTAGTGAAAACGACATCAAATTCAGTTTAATTAGGTCAGAAAGTGCTTATATGTGAAATTTCAGCTAAAAGGGATCAGTCTGGGTGGCTCGGCGTACCTTTCGGTGCACCAAAGTCAGCCTCGGCGCACCTCTCGGCTCACCGAGCTAAGACTTAGCGACAATTCCAGGGACTCCATTCTCGGTGACCTCTTCGGTGCACCGAACTGAGATTCGGCACCCTGCTCGGCTCGCCGAGCAACAAATTCTGGGTTAATACCCTTACACTATAATGGTCATAACTTTCGGTATACAACTCGGATGTACCTCAAACTTGTCTTGTTGGATTCATGAAGAATAAAGGAATCCAACAATATTAAATGTGATACAGTAAGAGCTAGGTGGATTTCCCAGTGAGCCGAAAAAGTCACCAAAACATTTTCTAGATCGTCGGCGAAGCGTTCGGTGCATCGAGGAGGTCGTTGAACATCGCGAACCAGCCAAATCAAGGGGTTTTTCTCACCACATTGAAAATACGACAAAGGAAAACATCATATATGCATTATAAAGTCCAATCCAGCACATGTTATCCATAATAACATGGTTCTTCCACCATAGACAAATCAAGACATTCGACTCTATCACCTTAACATCTAAAACTTGTATGAACTAGAAAATAAAGGAAATGAACATGAAACTACTTCAATCAATGAACAAGCATGAAGCTTCTACTTACCTTAACAAAAATGGAAGAAGAAATATGAGATACCAAGCATGCAATGTCTCTTCTTCTCCTTTCTCCTTCAAGCTTCCAAGCATACCATCAAAACCAAACCAAGTGATGAACAGAGATTCTCTCAAGCAAGGAGACCAATGTCTCATGTCTCTTCTCAAACAAAACCCTAGCCCTCCAAATCTAACTACTCACATCTTGGCCATAGCATTGAATAGTTGGTGGGAGTTGGTATTCCCCACCACCAACTCCCCCTTCTCCTTCAATCCTAGCCACACAAACAAACACAAAAGCTAAAATAAATCGTAACAACCCATCACAAGCTCCATGCTCCTGTGTGTAGCACCAAGGCCCACTAAGCACAACACACTCGATCGCATGGTCGGATTTAACTCGATCGGCGATCCAAATGAAGGAAAGAATCATCACAAGATCTAAAATGTAAATATGCATAAATTGGAAGGTTTGTGCCGTTACATCATTTTATTTCCTATTTAACTGCTAAGTTAAGTTATTTGACCTACACTGCTTCCTAAGTTTATCTGGCTGACCTGATCAGTTTTAGTGACTTAAGTAATTTCTAGTGCGTCTTATAGGATTAAGGATTTTAAGTGTTCTAATCCTAATTAATAAATGAAATTAAATTTCCTACTCATCAAATAACTATTTTACCCTAAGATCTCAAGTTAAGATTTTTAGGGATTTTTGAAGTCCTTACAAAGGTACTGTAAACTCTTGTGATCTGAGAAAACTTCGAAAACTTCACCGTATAGATGATGTCTCAATGCTTTAAGTGCAAAAACTACTGTTGCAAATTCCAAGTCGTGTGTAGGATAATTCTCTCGTGTGTCTTAAGTTGTCTTGATGCATACGCGATTACCTTTCCTTCTTGCATTAGAACACAACCAAGTCCTAACAGTGATGCCTCCGCATAGCTTACGAACTTCACACCATTAACAGGAATGGCTAGTACGGGTGCTGAAGTTAGCTTCTCCTTGAGCTCCGTGAGCTTCGCTTCATACAAACTTTGCTTCCTTCCTCGTGAGCTTCGTCAAAGGTGTTGCAATGCGAGAAAACCCTTCAATGAACCGTCGGTAGTATCCCGTTAGTCCAAGAAAGCATCTAACTTCCGAAATATTCTTGGGTTATTCCCAATCTTGTATCGCCTTTACTTTGTCCGAATCTACCGTAATTCCACGCTTAGACACAATGTGTCCTAGGAATTTGACCTCCTCTCTCTAGAATTCACATTTAGAGAACTTGGCATACAATTGTGATTTGCCAAGGTCTGTAAGGTATGATTAAGGTGTTCCTCATGCTCGTTTTTGGTCTTAGAGTAAACTAAGATATCATCTACGAACACTACTACAAAATTATCGAGTTAGGGCCTAAAAATCCTTTGTATCATGTCCGTGAATGCTGTTGGTGCATTGGTCAAACCAAAAGGCATGACGATGAACTCGAGGTATCCATATCTCGTCCGGAATGTTGTCTTTGGCACGTCCTCTTCTTTGATTAGTAGTTGATGGTATCTGGTTCTGAGATCTATCTTGGAGAAGTATGTAGCTCCCTTCAGTTGATCGAACAAGTCTTCGATTCGTGGTAGTGGGTACTTGATCTTCACCGTGACTTGGTTCAGCTTTTGGTAGTTGATGCACAATCGTAATGAACCGTATTTCTTCTTTACGAACAGTACGGGTGCTCCCCATGGTGATGAGTTTGGTCTTATGAACTTCAATGCAAGTAGCTTGTCCAATTGGTTCCTTAGTTCCTTCAGCTCGGTTGGTGCCATAAGGTAGGTTGGTAATGGAATGGGATTTGCTCCAGCTGTTAGGTTTATACAAAACTCTACTTCTCTCTTGGAAGGTAATCCCGGCATGTCTTGAAATATGCATCCAAATTGACATACGATGGGGATTTGTTCCCAACCTCTCTTCTCTTCTATGGAACATAAATCTAAACGTGCTAAAAGATCTAGCACTTTAGATTTTGATCCTTCTGCCCTTACAGTTCTACCCTGAGGTGTTTTAAAAGAAATTATTTGGTTATGATACTCTATTTGCACATAGTGTGCAACTAGCCAATCCAAACCCAAAATCACATCAAAATTATGCATGTTCAGCACAATTAGGTCAATTGGTAACGTGACCTCACCTATGGTTACTAGGCAAGATTCACATACCTTTCCTAAGTATGCTGTCCCTCCAACCAGATTCGCCACCACAAGGCTCTTTTCTAACTCTTTCGAAGGTAAATTTAAACAATTCACAAGTGAATGAGCTATAAAAGAATGTGACGCTCTAGTATCGAATAAAACTTTGGCTAAGATATGAGAGATGCGAACCGTATCTTCCATAACCACATGTTGCTGTTGTTCCAAGGCAAAGATTTTGCCTTGCTGAGTTTGGTGCTGCTGTGGGGATCTATTCTTGGTTCCTTTAGGCTGTGGTTGTTGTTGTACCAGCTTAGGATTTTGTTGGTAGTGTGGATTTGGCACGAACTGCTGCTGAGCTTGTGGGTTCTTAGGTAGTTGGCAGTCTTGTATGTGATGTCCTAACCTTACACAGTTGTAGCACCTTATGATCGGGGCTTGAAGTGCTTGAGTACTGGTCGGTCCTTGTGTCCTTTGTCTCTTTTGTGGATCAATTGGGTTACTTCTGAAATTTCCATGTCTGAAGTTGTTATTCGCCCTTTGATCTTGTGCCTTTCGGAATTCCAACATATCCTTCTCTACCTTGCGAGCGCAATCCACCACTTTATGATAATCCGTGCACTCTCTTACGATCAGTTGGCTCTGAATGCTAGGCTTTAATCCACTCTCAAATCTGAACGCCTTCTTCTCTACATCGTCAACCACGAAAGTAGCAAAATGAGATAATTTCGCAAATTTTGCTGCGTACTCCGGCACCGTCATTATTCCTTGTTCTATCTTCATGAATTCTAATTCTTTTTCCCTTCTAATAGTTCTAGGAAAATACTCCAAATAAAATCTCACCTTGAAATCTTCCCTTGTATACGTATGCGATCTCCAAAGTTGATTTCCACCATCGTCTTGCTTCACCTTCTAGCATAAATGTTGCAAATTGAACCATCTCTACATCCTCTATCTCCATCACCTCAAAGATATGCTCCAAGGAGTCAATCCACGCTTGTGCCTCCATCGGATCCGTAGTTCCTTTGAAAGTAGTCGATCCTAACTTCTTAAACTTCTCAATGCTTTTGACATTCTTTTGTGAATCAATTTGTTGGGATGCCGTTTGTGCTTGTGTTTGGGCTTGGGCTTGTTGTTGTTGCATCATGTTAGCCATTTGTCCCATAACTTGATAAATTCCAACCAGTTGCGGGTTCTGATTGTCATCATTGCTTGGCGCAGGTACACTTGTATCCACACTACCATCTCTTCTTCTACCGGCCATTGCTAATCAGTTAAGTACCTTTAGAAAGAGAAGACAACATTTGATTCTCATCATGAAAAAAAATCCTAGATTGTTAGTATTTCATGCAGCACACAGAAAACTTTAAAATATCAGCACCTTGAAAACCTTAAAAATATTAGCAATCAAAAAATTTTAGAATTTGATTTAAAACATGAAAAACTTAGGCTCTGATACCAACTTTGTCACATCCAAAACTTAATGAAATTCACGTGGGAATCCTTTAAGTTTAAAATATGACTCTCACCCAATTTACATCGGGAGTGAAAATTAATATAGAGCCAAACCATAGCCAAACCATTGAATAAGGTAAAACTTCAAAAATTACTTTTTACTGAAAATAATCAAATAAAAACTAAGTTCATTACGTCCAAAACAACTAAGTAAGTCACAGCGAAAAATAACTAAAAATAATAACCTATTCGCATGCTTAAATCAATCCTATCCCTTTTACATAATATCTAACTAAGAAATAAAGAAATCATATTGAAAAATTCTAAGTATAAATCATTCCAAGCAATCATCCAATCTGACCATCTCATTATAAACTTGTTCTTCATCTTGTTCTCCACTATCCTCAAGTCCTCCATCTAAATTCCCTAAAATTGGTTGCTCAAAGGCATCAGTTACACTTAGCTTAGTAAATAAATCAATTAAACCGTATTTTCGATTAGAATAGGGTCAAAACCACTCTCCAATGATAATCCATAGACTAAACAACAATCAATTTGATAGATATGCAATATAATGAATGTGTACGCAAAGTGAATGTAATGTGATGTATATCCAGATTATTAATGAATACAATGCATGCTCATGCAACAATGAAAGGGTAATCACCAAGTGTGATTCATGCGAAAACATATACTGTTTAGAATTCGAGTAATGTATGTTCCACACTAGACCAATTAATTACTTGAGCAAGATGTTGCATTGAACCATCCCCCCATACAGGGCCACTCTCAAGCAAGATATTCTATGTGCGCATCATAGTTTTAAGGGACTTCGACCAAGAGGACACAATTCCCCCACTTATTTTCAGTCACGAGAATATATCCAAGGTGTAAAAAATATGAACAAAACCTCAGTGAGCCATACACTAACCAAATGCCAACAGAATTTCACTCGACATCCGTTACGTATAATACGATATCGAGATGATAATAGTGTGGTATATTGGGGTTGCAAATCCCTCAACCTATGCAAATCAAACCATCCGGGATTTCCTCACTATATTATGATACTTAGATCACAATAATTCTCGGTTAAATCATTACCTTCAACCTATGTGAAGATATGATGGCATGGTCAAGTGTATGACCAATCAATGGTCAATAATGCAGTCAGGCTTATGTTGTGCATATTAACTAAGCATACAATAAGTGTGCAATAGTTAATTAAGTCTATATAGTTAATATGAGTGTATAAGTCATAGCATATGCTTCATGGTATTCCAATTCAATCAAATCACGCTTAACTTATGATAAACATATGAAATAATCAATCAATCATCAAGTCATGTTATAAAAATCATACAATAACTCAAGTTGGAATTCAATCAAACATTTAGAATCTAACCAAAAATAATAATAGATGAACTGACCAAACAGTTCCGGCAGGATGACCAAACCAACCCAGAGCCAATCGGCAGCCTAGGCAGGGGCTAAACTGAGGGTGCTCTGTGCTCCGGTAGGCTAACTGGCACACCGGTTGCCAACCGGCATCTTAGGCAGAGTCCAAAAATCAATAAGGAGACTCGACAAGCTTATCGGCACGCCAGTGGGCCGCCTGATGTCCCCTGGGTCCACCGGTAGGGTAACCGACACACCGGTACCCTTCCGATTTGCCCTAAAACCTGCAAATCACTAGAAGGAAGTTAATGAGAAAAAAGGAATAAAAATACGAATTTCAAGTGATTTGTTGGTTTGCTAGTTTCTAGGCGTTTCCGGTTTGCCCAGAAACCAGCAAATCACTTATAATGAAATCAAATTCCGACCAAAACCAAGTTAAAATATCAATCAAATAATTAATTTACCTTGGCAAAGATGATGATGCTAAAAAGTGTTTAAGTTTTAAGTTATGTTATCATGTTCTTCAATTTGAATTGGTGTGCTATGTCATATTGAATGAATATGACATCTCACCTAAATTCAAATCAAAATTAAAGAGTAATTGAATTACTTACCATAGTATAGCTCGTTGGATCTTCCTCTTCTTCACCTGAGTTCAACTTTTGATATGCCTTAGCTCTAGTTCCAACAATCTTGCTCTTACTTTTGGATTATGGTTTAAACGATCAAAACCTTGTTTTATAGTTTTTATTGAGTATCCTACTTAGTCTAGGTGTATACTTAGATTAGGATCTTGTTCCTCTTCCCAACCCTTAGATTTTAGTTGTTTTAATCCTCACCTTAGATTGGAGAATCCTAATTAAAGTGAAACTTAAATATCATATTATCCACTTCTCCTAATTTGATTAGGTTCCTTGTCTTTTAATCCTAGTCCTTAATCTAATTCTATTGTTCCTACGAAATCCTAGCCATTGATTAGCTTATGAGATTATGATTGTGTGTGATGCACTTTAGTTACCTATTGTGCTCCCACCAATCACAATGAGTCAAAGTCAACCTAATAGCTATTACTAAAAATTTCAAATTTGGCCCTAATTTCTAACTAATTACACTTTAGTCCTAATAGTGGCCTGGGTTATTATAAAACCATGGTTAGTGGAAGGTCGGGTTAGGGTTAGAGTTAGGCAAGAGCGAGTAGACTCGGTGTCTCCCCCAAACACAGGCCACGTCACCACTGAGTCGTTGGTGGCACAAAACTTGGCCTTAGATTTTTTGGCATCAACGAGGGTTTTGGTGTCCCATCCCAAACTTAAGAGATCTCAAAGGAGTCCCTAAGAAGTCTAAAATATGACTCTCACCTCATTCCACATGTGAGTGGTAGTCAATACATTGCCAAATAGTGAAAATATAACTGAGATATAATATAATACTAAATAATTCAAAACTTTAAGTCATTACATCTCAAACATAACAATGAAAAACATAGCAGTGGAAAGAAATTAAATCCAGTCTCATGCTCAATCAAATCCCTAAATAAAATATAGCCTAATAATGACTAGTAATAAGCTTTGGCATGCAAGCCAGCAAAAACGAGTAAAATCCCTAATATAGCTCCTAATTAACTTCTTCGATAAAATCAGCTGATTCGTCAAAACATGGTTCCACAGCTTGGTCTCCATAGTCCAAGTCATCCTCCTTTAATGTACCTGAAAATATGATTGCTTGAAAGCGTAAGCTACACTTAGCCAGTAAGTAAATGTCTAACAAGGTTTATAATTGAAGTAGGGACAATATCATTCATCAATGGTAATCCATATAATAGTAAACAATAAATAATGAGATGTGTGATGAGATATCAAGTGATATGAATAGATTATGTGAGTGATTAATAATATGAGTGAACATGTATGAATAAGTTATACTGAATATGCAAGGTCTAGGTTTAAAGTATGCATGTTGTGCTCCTATAAGAAATCACCATGCGTGATCTAGCAAACAAGTCTAACATGCAATGCAATTATTAAGGCTGTTTGAATGTTGGTATATAAGATCCCACAAGATCGTTCCTTCCTTGAGCAAGATGTCTTCTCGAACCATCCCCCATACATGGTCATTCTCAAGAATAAGATATTCCATGTGCACATCATAGTTTTAAGTGGCTTCGACCTAGAGGGCACAATTCCCCACTTATCTGTGATCAAGGACAATAAATCCAAGGTTTCACCAATGTGAACGATCCTCAGGGAATCATATATAGCAATAAGCAGCAGAAAACACTCCTTTATAGTCCATATGACCAAATAGGTATATTAGGATAGCTAGTCCCTCAACTACAGAAATATATATATATATATACGTGTGTGTGTGTGTGTGCAAGTTTCCTCACCTATTTGATTTTTAGATCACAATAATCTCTGTAATATCCTTAAAAATCCAGGAGTATGAATTTACATGCAAAAGGTTGACTCATTGACCAAATCCTTGGTCATAAGTGTCACGACCCGAATTCCAAGACACAACTTGTGAGCACACAAGCATTGTCCTGAATCCCAAGTCGTAACTCTCACCCTCGAGAATCACCAACATATCCATCATAACAATAAAGATGGTGGTATCCACAAACAATTAATAGAGCATATTCGAATAACTAAAATAACATCGACAATA
>JAUPMG010019354.1:0-15240 GCA_031762675.1 Pachysandra terminalis | reverse complement strand
ATATTGCTTCCGCATGATTAGTAAGAGTTAAATTATTGTCACTTTGTTCCAAACCGTGTGGATGTTGGTTATGATATGGTGATCCGCAGTCCAGAAATGGATCTCGAAGGTCGCACCTCGAGATTCGTGTCAATTCCTCCTAGGGATTCGTGACGGGGTTTCGGGGCGTGACATTTTCCATCCCATGCAGTAGAGACACATTGAATTCGTAGAAGAGAGGCACAATTCCAGATACATGGTGACGACCTGTTCCAGGTTAGTTCCAATGGTCGGCTTTTCAAGTGTGTTGGGCCTCTGGAGGCCGAGGTCGTCCTGAGGGAAGTCCACTCCGTGGAGCTCACTAAGGGCAGGAGAAGCTGTTTGATTAGTTGATGACCATCGGTTACTACTGGCCGACCATGAGGAATGATGCCTTCAACTATGTTAGGAAATGCTCCCCGTGCCAGATACAAGGTAATGTCCCAAGGTGCCCCCCCAAGGAATGTAGTCGATCCTAACACCCTGGCCCTTCCAGACTTGGGGGCTCGACTTGATCGGTCCCATCAACCCCCTGAGTAGGAGGGGGCATGCGTGGATCTTGGTGGGCACCGAGTATATCACCAAGTTGGTTGAAGCTGTCGCATGGCGGAGAGCAACCAAGGAGGCAGTAGCCCATTTCATCCTAGGATGCATCATCTTTAGGTCCGGACCGCCCCAGAGAATCATCACAGAAAACGGTTTGTCTTTCCAAAACAGGCATATTCTGTTGTTACTGATCGAGCACCGGGTCACACATCTCAAGTCTACTGGGTATTGTCCTCAAGGGAATGGTCAAGCCGAGGCCACAAACAAAACCCTTATCAAATTATTGAGTAAAATGACTTATGATCACCAAGCCCAGTGGAACGAACATTTGTTCAACGTTCTCTGGGCTTATCGGATCTCGAAGCACCTCGCAACTCAAGCTACCCCTTTCTCGGTGGTATATGGGACTGATGTCGTGCTCCCTATGGAGTTGCAGGTCACCCCGTCCCAAGAATTTCAAGCAGCAGAGATCGACTGGGACACTCACCACCTAGTCACGATCCGGATGCACAAGTTGGATAGCCTTAATGGTTGAAGCAATATCATTATCAAATGGCAAGTCTTTTGTAAGAAAAGGAAAAAAGGGAAAGAAGTGTTCTATTCATCTGATTTTAATACATACAAGTCCTTTGGGAGCAAGTTATTTAAGAAAAAATGGTCATCTATCAGAGGGATGGTATTCAATCGACGATACGCATCCCCTTTCCTCTCCTCCACCTAGATTCTCCATCTCTCCACCCCCCGGAGTTCTTCCCCCCTCGCAGCAAGAGCCTCCCGCAAAGCTTTTATCTCTAATTGCTTCTCCCCTCGGGCTTGGATTAGCTGTGAGATTGAAACGACATCTTTAGCAATGCTCAATTGTAGCTCATATCTCTTCATCAATCGGGCTGTGACTTCCACTATACCGGATAAGTGGTCTCTCAACCAGTCCATGTTGAAGCCCAAGTCCTCCAGCCCGGAGATGCTCGCCTTCCATGTGTCGACCACGGTCCCCGTCAGCAATTCAAAGCAGGTCCCCGAGATAGATTCCATAAGGGAATATAGCTCTATGTAGCCTCCATTGCAAACCCAAGTCAGGGAGACCTTCTCCTTGTCGAAAATGTCCCCGTAGGTCTGGAAGATGACTTCCATCCAGTTCACCATGTCCTCGGGAATGTAATAACCTTCAAACTATGTGATAGCGCGATAACTGTCGGGCCCGGTCTTTTGCCTCTTTGCTGGTCTTGGAGGGTCGAACGGCACAGGGTGATCAATCGCAGCAGCCGGTGGGGGGAGGAGGTCCCCTGCTAGGATCATAGCATCTGGCAGGGTGATGAAGTCTCCTGCCATAGTCGTAGCAACCAGTGGAGGGACGAGGTCTTCTATTGGGGTCATGACGGCCGGAGTCGCCACTCGGTCCACTCCTTCACCTCCCACCTGGGTGCAGTCCAAGACCTCCACGGTCGAGTTGGGAGGAGGGGAATCCTTGGATGAAGAAATGGTCGCTATGTCCAAATCCTCCCTTTCTCCTCGTGGATCTTCATGAAGATCCCCTAGTGGTGGATCTACAGCAATGTCCCCTTTAGACCCCTGGCCAAGGGGTGTGCCTCTAGCAAGGAGGGGCTCGTAACAACAACACCATCCTTTTCCTCGCTCTGAGCCCAAGACTCCACGACGCCCCAGCTTCTATCTTAGCAAGGACCCGCGCGGTCTCAACAACCATCGATTGAGCAGCCACCGATTAAGCAGCCACCTCAAGGGGATTTTATGAGGAAACCATGTGCAGGGGGACCTCCATCTAGGACTGGGAATCTGTGTCATCTCAGTCAAAGTCTTCAAGCTCGGATTCCTCATCGTGCTACCCTTCCCCACCACCAACCTCGAACTCGTCTCCTCCCGAGCCCCAATCATCATCGAATGCCTCTTGGGCCTCGGGAGGAGTGCGAGAGGGCTCTACATGGGTCAACCCCGCCTCGATCCTCCGATAAACATCCAGTTATACGACCATGGCCGAGGTGGTCACGAGTGAAGGATGAGGTAAGGCCCTAGACCCCCCCCCTTACGTTTCGCCCTCCCGTCCAAAAGTTTCTTCTCTATCGTGGCCATGCCCAACATCAACGCCGCTTCGTAGGTGGCATCGAACGCCTCCTTTGGCATCTCAATAAGCGATTGCGCCAAGTCTTAAAAAAAGGGGAAAATGCATGAGTTGGAGAGATGAGAGACGCAAGTCTAGTTTCAAGCAGTGGCAGACGCGTTAGCCTAAATCACGGCTTACCAGATTCAGCTGGTTACATTTCCCTTTGATTCCCACTTGTCTTTGGATCCTGAGGGTTTAATCGAGGACGCAAGGAGGAGCGTCCCCGTCGCGTCCCCCCTTCTCCGAGGGACCTAACCAGCGAACAAGCCTGATATCAGTAACCTGTACTTCACGGATGCAAGAAAGTAATACAAACGCATTCCTTTAGCGAGTCGCTCCTCAGTGGTAGGAGGAGTTGATGATAATGGGACATCAATCTCGGGTTTGCTCGCAACCGGGACCTAATAAAAAAAAATAGAGGACAAATGCAACACTGGGAGCAATGTATTTCATGACAGGCCCAAGAAGAAAGTCGAGCGTGGTAATTACCTTTTTCAGGGGCCTTTATCAGGTTTATTTTGGACCCTTCTCCATCCTTCCCAGAGGAAACAAAGGGGGCCGCGACCTTGAGTGGAGCCGCCTCGGCAGTAGGAGCACTTTTCCCCTGAAAGCAATAGTTGACACCTAAGAAGAAAAAATAAAAAGGGGAGAAGTGGGGCGATCAAGCACCACTTAACCTCAGAAGTGGCACGGATTACCTTCGCAGGAGGCTTGGGAGCCCCAGATGAGCCCACGTCGCTCGACTGCTTTTTCTTCTTTTTCTAGAGGGTTGAAGAGCTAGACGGGGGGGACTACGATGGTGCCAAGGCCTGGCGCGACGGTCGCACCCTCATCCTGATCTTCAGATCCAGAGGCCCCACCTCGTGGTTGGCGGTTGAAGACGAGATGATGGACACGTACCGCCGGAACACAAGCTCTGAGAAGGGAGGCCGAGGGTTCGGCTTCAAGATCCCATTCGAATCTCTGGTCTTCTTCAGTCGCGTGTCCCGACTGTCTATGGAGACGGGGTGGGCACCGAGGGTAACTCGTTGAAGGCGGTGGCCTCCAAGTGAAGCCGCTTCCAAAGCTCCAGGCAAGACTCAGAGGCTCCCATTTTCTTGTTTAGCGGGGCCATTTCAACGGCGGCCCAGGCATCGAGGAACTTAAGCCCATCCTACAGAGTGTACCTTTCACCAACTTCCCGGGGTTTGGGGTCAAGAAGTATATCCGGGGGCTGTCTGATCCAACCCGTATTGGCGCACCACCCGGTCCAGGTTATAGGCCATCAAGCATGGGGTCAATGTCTCGACCCCACCCAAGATGTAGCTGTGGTGGATCATCACCAAGTAGGCTTGTAGCTCCTGAGGAAGCTCATGCTATACCGACACCGGGATCAACTCTCCACCCTCGATGTTGACTCCCAAGCTCTGTTCCACGCCATTGATCTTTCAGGTGTAGGGGAGGAATTCAAATTCCATCTCGTGATCCAAGACAAAGAATATGCTCATGTCAGTCCTGGGACGTTTCTCGGACCAGAAGACACGAGGGGGTAAGGGCCTTCGTCTCCCATGACTTTTGCGCTCTGGCGAATCGCCGCAGGAGCGTAGTTTGGGTGGCTCTCCCACAGGAACAGTTGCAGGAACCCGGCGTTGACCATAATCTCTATGACGCTTTCTCCCCGGGCCTGAGGCTGGTCAGCGTCTAGCAGATCCAAGCTCTCATATAAACTCCCCAAGAACAAGGGAGCCAAGGGCACAATCACGCCCTGTGCCAGCTTGATGGCCAATCGGAGTACGGCCTCATTCACTTTGTCGTCTGGGAATCTCGGCAAGACATAGTGGGACAACCACAAAGCAATGAAGGCCTCAAAGCCTACCGGGTTGTCCTTACCCTCGCCATCCACGATGTCAAGGGCCTTAGCATTGCGATCGACGCTCTCCTCCGGCCAAAAGTAGCGTATCCACCCCTGCTTGGTGCGCCGCTTGCCGAGGGTGCCCACGGGGACCCTCGATCTGAATACAGGTCTCTTGGCAGATTCTCTGAGGCCGTCTGTTAGCTCGGCTTCAATCACCCGCTTTTCCTTTGTCAGTTTTATGGAGGTCGGGTTCTAGCTCCCCACCACCGGGAGAATGGCTAGAACCTCCACGTCCTCAAGGGTCGGGGTAATTTCCCCAAAGGTAGTGAGGAACGTGTGTGTACGAAGACTCCACCTCACCACTAGCTCCCTTAGACTATCATTGTCATGGGAGACGTCGAACGGTGATGTGCGCACCGTGTCAAAAATGCCCGCCTACTTCAGCATGTGGCTCCGTTCAGGGTCAGCAAGCATCGACTGGCACCAGCTCTCCCAGCCAGTAAGGACCCCCAAATGAGACTTGAAACTAATGCGAGAGAAAGGATAGTCCCCCCGCGAGATGCGAAAGTAGGGGACTCCTTGAAGATCTTACTGTTTTCCTCCAGGTCCCCGGGAAATTCTGGGTAGGGGTTGCGCAGGGTCTGTTCATCCCTCCTAATATGAGGAATCCATCCCTTCATTCTTGTCCAGAAACTTGAGGTCTTCCGGGGAGAAGCGGGGACGGCGACGCTCGCCAAGGTCTCGGTCTTCTTCTTCTTTCCCTGAGATTTTACGGGTGCCATGGCTCCAAGAATGAAACTTGAGAGATGACTAGAAACATTGCACAAGGAGTCTGGAAGAAGAAGGCTCAAACAATAGGGAGATGAACAGCAAGTAACCTGAGTGACGGAGCTATTCATTCTCTTACAACGAAACAAAAGGGAATGATTAAGTTGCGTGGGAACCGTCAAACGACGGCTTGGAGGGCACCGAGGCAGCGAAAATGGTGGTCCAACCCCGGTATGACACCTACGATTACATTTAATGCAGCTTCTTTAGCACGCTCGAGGAGGCCATGCGACGGTTGCCTTTTTGACGTCTACGCTGCCCGGCCAATCAAACTACAGCTAAAGTCTGCTGCAGATCGTTGCTACGAGACTTGCGCTCATTACGTGTCACATCAGAACGTTTTAAGTGCAGGGGGCTAATGATGACCCCATTTTCTGTAAATTCAAATTGGGCTAATGAATGCACGCCGCGTGGCAAGGGCTGTGATCCGTACAAGCTAGGTTACTTCAAACACGGAAGCCTTTCTCAGTGGTCGAGGTCGGGCTAACCCCCCCCATCGGATCCCGAGGCAAAGGTAACCCCTTTACCAGATATAAGGTAGACCCCTTTCAAAGGTCACGAGATCGGGCTAACCCCCCACCAGATCCCGAGGCAAAGGTAACGCCTTTGCCGGATATAAGGTAAACCCCTTTCAAAGGTCACGAGGTCGGGCTAACCCCCCACCGGATCCCAAGGCAAATGTAATCCCATTGCCGGATATAAGGTAAACCCCTTTCAACGGTCACGAGGTCGGGCTAACCTCCACCGGATCCCGAGGTAAGGCTAAACCCCTTACTGGAAATAAGGTAGACCCCTTTCAAAGGTCACGGGGTCAGGCTAACCCCCACCGGATCTCGAGGTACGGCTAAACCCTTTACCGGATATAAGATAGATCCCTTTCAAGGGTCACAAGGTCGGGCTAAACCCCATTGGATCCCGAGGTAAGGCTAAACCCCTTACCAGATATAAGGTAGACCCATTTCAAAGGTCGCGAGGTCGGGCTAACTCCCACTGGATCCCGAGGCAAAGGTAACCCCTTTGCCAAATACGAGGTAACCCCCGTACCGGATCAAACTGACCCCGTTCTAAAGGGTCCAATCATGACAAACCCCATCTAAGGGATCGAGGTAGGATCGACCACCCGAGAATAGTCATCTAAAAGGAAATAAGTTTCCCAATGACGAATAGACCATGTTCACAAGCTACTGGCCCTACTCTCCGAGGGCGGGAATGCTCATCCTTCTTGTTAGGAGTAGGGACCCCCTCTGGCGGCCTACTAAGGTAAGATGCCTAAGTGTTGTAGAATCGCTACCCCATTCCGGGGTGCAGGTTGTAGACAAATGTTCAAGGCAGAGCCGACTCATGGTCACCGACTATCACAGGGGCGCGATCCCAAAGAATCGTGACAAGCCTCGTTGACCTGACATATTGGGATACTCAATGAACGCATTTGGCAAAACCCTTTGAAACCTGCCATGGGGAATCACGCCTTGATAGACCTTAGCATGTTAGCCTGATTCCCATTCAAGATTCACGCCTCAAACCGCTTTTGGGGGATCACACCCCTGTTGACCAGGTATCTGTAAAGAAATGCTGACCAAGTATCTGTAAAGAGCCCGGACTCGAGGGGAGCAGCCCCAAACTTTCTTCATGGGTAATCACCCCATGACAGAGTTAACACTTTTGTATGATCCGAACTCGAGGTTCCCACCCTACGGTTCCCAAGGATTGCATGTGTCAGTCCAAGCAAAAGGGGGGGGGAGAATCGAGAAACCCTTTTAGGAATGGAGGCCTAGAGAGTCAGTCCCATTGACCCAGATGGACGGCACAGATCCACATGGTCGGTGTCTGGGGACTGGTTAAGTTGCAGAGAGAGTTTATCCACCTCCTCGAAGGCGACAGGTGTCATGGGCCGCCTCTCCTATATGCGACACTTGTCACTCGGACGAGGGGGTTTCAGCCCAAGGCTGGGGCTATAAAAGCCTTTACCCCTCAGTAGGAAAGGCAACTTTTTGATAGGTGAGAAAAGTTACCAAAGTGAGGGAGCTTTGAATTCTCTCTCTCTTAAGTAGCCATTAAAGCTCTACAACCCAGCCTCTTTGGAACATTCCTAAGGCCCTTTCTCTGATCCCGATCCTCACTTTTCTCTTGGCGCTCATCTCCTCATCAAGGAAACCTCACCCCGAAACGGCCATTCCGTGGTTTAGGCAAACGAACCGGCTCAACCCAATATTGATAAGCCTTTCAGGTGCCTACACATGTGCATTTTGCTTATGATAAGTAAACTCGCTTAATTACCATTTTGGGGATCAAGAGTACGTTTAATGGCATCCCCTTTTTAAAATTTCCCGCCATTTTTAACTAGCGTTTCTTTCTCTCTCTCCTGCAAGAACCAGACAGAACTACGGTTACGGTTCCTCGGGTTAGGGTTGGGGTTTGTGCGATGGGTAGGGTTGCAGAGAGGAATTTCAGCACCAAACTGAAACCTTGCTCGATTTCTAGGTTTCCAGTGCACCGAGTTTCTAGCCAATGGACAGTTCAGAACTCGGAGAAGAAGAGACCGTCGTCGATACCAATTTATATACACAGCCCCAAAAAGCTCTCTCCAAATCTCCTTCTTTCAATTCCGCAGGCGTTGCAAGAAGCATAAGAAATCTCCTACTGAAGCTTCGTGGTTCCAACATTTGGATTGAGACAGAGAAGTAGTATAGGCAGGTGAAATTGGTTGATATTAAGCATTTGTTCAATTGTTCGTCTATTGGTTCTTCGACTACTAAGTTCCTGTTTTTGGTCTGGAAAGCGGTTGATTTGAAACAAATGGGGTTCAGAAAGAATTTGGTGAGGAGTGCAAATGGGGTTGAAGTTGGTTAGGATTCGAAAATGAAAATTCTTTGTAGGGATGCTTATGATTTTTGTGGGAAACAAAATGGGGAGTTTTTGTTGATAAAATTTTTGCCAGTGTTGTAATTATTTGAAGTAATTGTTGGGCTCCAGGAATAAAACTCTGCTTAATTCACTTCAAGGTGGCTTTTGGAGAAACACAAGTGATGCAGGCTTAGAAAGGCTTGTTCTTGCATGTTATTTGAAGGGTGAGATCTATCTGTTTGCCACTTGTGTTATATGCATGACTTGGGTGAACACTCAAACCAAGCTCTGGTCTGCAATTCTTGTAATGTTGCAGTACATCAGAAATGCCACTGCCCGCTAGATGTTCCTTTTGGGTGTTCTTGGATGGTATTGACCGAAAAGTTTATAGTAAAGAGGGCATTTACTTTTCATTGAAGCCTTGGATCTGTGAAGGTTCACACATTTGCTTTGTTGTCAGTGAGCTGATACCTAACCTGAGGCATATGTAGAGGATGTTAGCGAGATGGATGGAGATGATTATGAACATTGAAGGAAAAAAGGTGACACAGAGAACATTAGTGTTTTGTTTATGCTAGGTGAAGTGTGGTGTTTGCAATCAATGCAGTCATGGTATGCTTCATATCTTTTTCCTTTCTAGTCACGTTTGCATTTCTTTTTGAACGGAGCATTTCAGTAGTTAAATCTGCAGTCACTATAATCATATCTAGCGGTGATCTATACTATCTTAGTGAACATTGCAAATCAGTGTATACGTGGAACCTTGCATATTTTTTCCCTGATGAGCCTTCTTTAAAATAGTCTAATGGAAGAGTAAGACAAAGTAAAAATATAAATGCTCTGAATCTAACTTTGTAAACCTCCTAAAACAGTTATTTCCTTGTTGAAATATTAAAAATACCATGTTAATGTTATATAAAAAAAAGGAAACGAGTAAGCTACTTATATATAGCAGTTGTAAATTTTAATATTATGCTTGAGAAGCTTGTGACTTTCACTAGTTTCATAATATGATAAGATGTTTGCTTTCTTTTTGTGATTGTTTCCATCTGATTAGTTAAAAATGTTTGCTTGTCACCTCATTTGAAGTGGTAAAATTTTTAATATTATGCTTGAGCAGCATGTGACTGCATAGTGTAAAGGATCGGACCGGGACGATCCCTGAATTGAATCCGATACACAATTAATAACTAATTTAATGACTCGGTCCGATCTCGATACGGATCGGGCGATCAAACTCGGGATCGGCGATCTAGATCGTCCGATCCATCTCGGATCGTCCGAGTCGGACCGAGTTGAGTTTTTTTAAAAAAAATTATTAATTTTGGATCGTCGCATACCGTCCAATCCCGAGTTGGATCGGCGATCCAACTCGGGATCGGACCAGGACAATCCCCGGTCCGAGTCCGAGTTCAAACACTATGTCTGACTGTCACTAGTTTCAAAATATATAGGATGTTTTCTTTCTTTTTGTAATTGTTTCCATCTGATCAGTTAACAATGTTGACTTGCTAGAACTCCTAAAAAAAGTTCACAAACTTGGGTATTCAAACACAATATGCTTAATTATCTTTTAACCTTAGATTCATGCAAATCTCCTTATTGATTTCTTATGCTTTTCCCCCACAATATCATCATTTAAGCCTTTTCAAACCATTTTATGTAAGGGACTGCTACTTAAAAGGATAGACTTGAATAGTTACATCTAAATAAACAAGCATATAATAGTGAGGGAAGAATCTTATATAAACTAAAAGAGAGTTTGCCCCTTATTAACTTCTTAAGCTTTCACCCTTCTTTCCCTTTCTCTTCTTTATCTTTACCATTATATTTTACATTTTATTCACACTGGGTTCTTAATTCTTGATGTTATTCATCTCCAACACTTGGAATATTAATTCAAGCAGCAGATCAAGTGGTTGGGTAAAATTGATGGAGCCGATAACTAATATCTGGTGTCTTAACATGGATTAACTTCTGTTGTTATTTATAATAATAAAGATATCATAGTGTTAATTCCATTTTAGCTGTTTCAGAACTTAGTGAATTACAAAACCTTTCCGAGGCATCTGAAAATATAGTCTGTGATACACAGTAATAGAGGAGAAAAGCTCTTTCCCACCAATTGAACTTATAAAAGTTGATAAGGAAATCCTACCACTGCCTCCATTCGGGAATATCAAAAACTTATTGCGTGCAGGTGCAATAAACCAACTATTCTGCCGAATCCATGTTAGTAACCACTGGTTCCTTGAACATAAGCCGCATCAATATCCTTGCTGAAAAGTGTCGCTAGCCTCAATGCCACTTGATGGCTGCATTAACATTGGGAGACACTATGATAGTTAATGGACAGGATGGTCAGATTTATTTGTTTTCAATGGAAGTTTTAAAAAGTGCCATGTTATATTGTTTATTCTTTCTTAGAATATGACAATTTCGTGAATCTTGTTATGAACTAGATCTTATCGGCACCTCCAATTTAGGAAAGCCACCAATTCCTTGTATCTGAGTGAGGATATAATGTTGTTTGTTAATAAACATAACCTTTTGGCCCCCATGATGAAAGCCATGTGTCCTTGTGTATTTTGTTTCTTTTCTTTCTTCTTCTGACAAACAGACTGATCCTATGGGATCATGTTAACAAAGCCAGCTCCATATGCCATTACAATTCACAACTACAATTTGAAAGTTGAAAAAAAAAATCAAATCGAACACTTTTAATTGTGCTATGTCTATAAAGGTGTAGTAGTTTTTTGTTCTAAGTGTGTAGAGAATGAAATCACCTAGACATCAACTGGCGCCCTAGGTCAATTGTTTCTTGGTCATGTAATGCTGTATATCTGGTTAGGTTTTTGTTTCTTTCGAGTGTTTTTCACTGGTTTTGTTAGTCTGTAGGGTCCTTTCTCCCCTCTTTGAAGTGGAATTAGTTTTGGGTTATAATTGAGAAGTGTTACTCTTATAGTACTCACTGTGATTGAAGGCAAAGGGTAAACAAGGCACATAAAAGAGTGAATTAAATGTTAAAAGGAAATATCATAGAAAAATATATGAACTTGCACAGCTTCAAGAATTATTATTATTATTATTGGAAATATGAAAAATTGCAACTTCAATGGTTTAATCCAATAAAGTAGAAACACAGTAAGCATTCAGAAAACAGGGAATTTGATTATGCAGAATGAGAAGAAGTCCATGCTCTCCAAGGAAAAAAATATATATATTAAAAAATTAATAATAATAATAAATAAAAGATTTTATTTTATTTTTTTACTCCTTTGATGAATGGTTAAGGCAAATAAAGAACTGAAAAAGATTGAGAGTGGATGCAAAAGTGAAATGCTTGGTTGTACATGTTTCTGGGACTTGTACACAGGATCTTGGTTGACAATTTGACATAAATCCTAGTTATGCTTGGTTGATATCTGGACTGAAGGAAGCAAATTGTTTTTCAGGGAATTCATGGTCTTAGCCGCCTGCTTGAACAAGATGTGCAATTATTCAAGTGATGCATGCAATTTACCACATTATTCATGGACTCCGAAGCTTTAACATTAAGTGGTCCATACTGTAAGAGAAGTAAATTTTCTTTCGGAAAGCATGGCAAACTAAGCTTCTGATGACCTTCTGAATCAATTTTTTTTTTTTAACACCTGGAAGGTGCTCAAAATGATCAAAGGAAAATGGTTTCTTGACAGGGTTTATCTTTAATAATATTCTTGATGCTTTAGCTTTGGGTAAGGTCTTGATGTTTTCCTTTACTGGAAGGGTCTCTGCCCAACCTTCAAGCACGACCAGCTGGTTTTTGCTGCTTGTTCTCTTGCACAAGCAGTGTCCAATGCACTCTTCAACTCTGCTGAGTTTTAAGCACTCCAACAAGCTCACCCCAACTGATAAAGGTAAATAGAGATCAGTTCAGACTAAGATTCAGCCCATGAGCCGAGATCTCCAGCAGTGGCGGTGAGAACTTATGCATCGACTATAAAAAAATCCATTGTTGTATAGTGGTTTGGTTTAATTTCATGAATGACAAACAAAGTATGATAATAGTTTTGAGTGGTGGAATGAAGAGAAAAGAAGCAAGAAAATGTAATATAACAATGAAATTGAGAATAGTCAATTAACAAGAGTGTTTTCAATATATGCAATCTCACCCCTCTTCAGTTTACATCACACTGATGTAGGTTGGTGATTATGAGAAGGAAGGTGCAACTGTTGAAGCTGGAGACACTTCAATGACCCCCTACCACATCTCCTCTTCCAAAGGCTATTGTTGCCCTCACCACCGGAATGTTGAACTGGCTTTACTACCGGCAAGGGAGGATCCATATCAACGATGGGGACGCAATCCTCATTGTATAACTTGGTCTTGGTAGTGCGGCCCATGATGAATATCTGTTTTCTGCTAGTGTGAATGGGGCTGGCGCTGGGGCTGCTTATGAGATTCATGCTTGAGAAGAACCTGTTGAGGTTGAAGTACTTCATGGTGTTGCTATTGTTACTCCTTTTACATCTTGGGTTATGAATTGGAAAACCAACCACCATATTATCCCCCTTGACCTGACCCATGCATCCAACTCTAGGTGATGCAGGCTCATCGTATTCTTTGAGATTGGTGGAGACCAAGCCATGGTCGCGTTTCCTGAACTGCTCATCGTCTTCTGTCGACGGTCTCAAGCACAACATCATCAGAATGGAAGAGCTTTGTGAATGAGATGATCTGAGAGACAGAGGAGATTGCAATTTCAGCAGAAGAACAATAAGGAGTTCTAGAGTCTGAATTCTCAAATACAAAGGAAGAAGACATTGCATTTAATTTGAGTATGTTAAAACCAACTTATTGTCTCTTTGTTAATGAAGGAAATATCAATGAAGAGTAGTACATGACTATTACTTTGGACTTTTTCTTTGCATATCTTAATCGCTGTTTATCTTAGACTGCAATGATAAGTACTAACCACACTTCTTCCCTTGAGCCTCAAAGACTATGCCCAAGTCAATGCTTGGATTTACAAATCGGAGCCGTCTGATCGATGATTCGGGCCTCAGATCAAAACCAAATTTTATGAAATCTCGATGATTTTGACAAAATTTTGATAGAATTTTTTTTATTATTATTATTCAAACTAAAGAAATACTAAATTTTCGTGGAAATCACCAAATTTCTATGAATTAAATTTTGATTGTGTATAATAATTTTCTTGCTATTGTATACATGGGTGGTTGTTTGTGCATAATAACCTTCTTGATCTAATATATGTTGGGGATCCCACACCGGTTATGGATGGGGCTGGTAGTCGGTTTATAAGTGTGAAGGAAAGCCTCACCTCTTGAGCTAGCTTTTGAGATTGAGAAGGCCCAAAACCACCCAACATTGGTATCAGAGTCTGGATTTCAACAGTCTCCAGTTTAGGAGCCAGGAGAGACGGGTCGATGGTGAGCCGACCTAGGACCCGATGTGTGAGAGAGAGATTGTTGGGGATCCCACATTGGTTGTGACTTGTGAATGGGATTGGTGGTCGGTTTATAAGTGTGAGGGAAAGCCTCACTTCTTGAGCTAAAATTAACATATTTTGGCGGAAATTTCAATGATTTCGTCTAAAAAATTTTCAAAGTACATTTTAGAATTCTGATTTTGTCTACATGTACAAAATCAAAATTTTATGAAATTTTACAAAAATGTCAACGAAATTTAAAATCATGAATATGATTGATAGTAGGTGTATTCATTGTATGTAGACTTTTTTTTTTTTTATTTGTAGTTATTCTTGATTATGAAGAGGAGAAATATATTAAAGCACATACATTACAGAGCACGTTTAGAGGAAATGTAACTGCACGCGGCCTAGCCGACGCACTCTATATATGCATTGCATGCCAAGACAAATATGATGACATGAAAACTTGTATTTCAATTTTCCATTACCTACCAGAAATACAAAATATTTATACTTCAAGCATGTGAAAGAAATGTGATTTGGGAAGCCTCCTTGAGATTACCATAAGTTTATTATGTAATGAAATGAGAAAGCATGGTTAGCCACCAATCATCAGGGTTTTAAGTCTCGGGATCTTGGATTGGATCAATTCCGACCGATCCCGATCCTGATCGGCCATACCGGCTGATCCAATTCCAATCCAAAAGTTGGATCGTCCTTAAAAAATAAAAATAAAAAATTGGAACGGCCAGACCTGCTGGACCGGTCCGAGATCGGTCCAGACCAATACTGGATCATTCGTTTTAACTTTGGATCGGTTGGATCAGTCCGATCTAGTCACTAGACCGGTTCAGATCGGTATCGGTTGGATCGGTCCGATCTGAAGCCACTTGAGACATATTTGTATCGTGGCTTGGGATCGCATCGATCTTGGCCAATCCTGGTGGTATGTCGACCGATCCGGACCAGATTGGTTCGATCCTTGAAACCATGACCATCATAGCCTTCCAAGTCTTAAAAAAACTTAGATTTGATCAAACGATCCTAACGATCTGATCAATGTGGTGGTTTGATAAAGTCAAAATAGTTGGTCAATTCTATTGATCCTGATTGATCAGACGACTAGGAGTTGTTATCGGAGACGATGAAGAGACCATGGTGTATAATGTTCCTGGATTATCAGCATTGGATCTGATGACCCTTTAAACATATCATCAAATGGTTGTTATCATCCTATCAAGTTGGTTCTTGATCTGAGGACAATGTGGCTTCGCACACAATTATTCTTTTGGGGCCTTTGCTGTCTACTGTCCACAATTATTCACACACAATTATGCTACCAAAAAAGAGTGTCCGCGCTTGTCTTCACTTGCACACAATAATTCTTTTGAGCATAGTTTTAAATTTCGGATTTTTCAACGATTTCGGCTGCCCAAACGAAATCATATCCGAAATTTCGAATATTTCGGTGAAAAATTATTTTTTGATTAAAATAATCAAATGAAATAAAGGTATTCTATTTTGCAAAATTTCGTTGAAATAATTTTACTTTTTTTTTTAATTTAAAGTATTTAATATAAACTTAATTTTATTCAATTTATTTCTTTTTTTATTTA
>JAUPMG010019344.1:0-15240 GCA_031762675.1 Pachysandra terminalis | reverse complement strand
CAATGTCGTGTCGTGTTGACACGGGCACTTTGGGGTGAGTAGCAGAGTCCATGTAACATTGGCCTAGATCAAGTTTAGGGTGAGCTGTTTTGGCTTTTCTTCATGATGGCCTAGGCCTCAGCCCAAGCTTTACTTCAGGCTGGGTTCAACCATTCTTGGCCCAACCTGATGGGGCATGGTTGGCCCGACGTCTCATATATAATATATTGTGCATATGGTTTTGGATTTCCTTATAATCTGATCGAGGCCATTGTTTTTGGCAAATTGGGCTGGCAGATTAGTTATTCTGTCAAGTAGTTGGGATAAAGGCACTTTGTTATTGTTGTTGTTTTGAATTTTCACCAAATTTAGCAAAATTTCCCAAAAAAAGTTTCCTTTTCAAAGGGGCCTTGGAGTTTTTGGTAGATTGGTATTTCCCTTAGCTTGAAATTATCATCCACAAATTTTCTGGGGAAATATTGTGAAGTAAATTTCCAATAAAATTTTTCTATATTGAAGGCACAAAATTCCCCTCAAGTTCAGAATTTAAGACCCTTGATCATGAATATATGTATGTAAGATATGTGTATGTATCAATGCACACACACGTATATATGTGTGAATGTAGGCATAAATAATAGATTTTTTTTTTGGCATATATGAAGAAAGGCCTTGTGGTATATAATATAAGATAGGATTTGGCTGATTTAAATGCCTTTCCTCCGAGTTTTAATTTAGAATGGGCCGGCTCAGGCCAAAAAAGTGGGACTTCGGTGATTAGAGCTTGAGAAAGCTCATTTTCTTAACTAGCCTGAGCCAAGCTTGAGTATGCTTGGGTCGGTTACTTCATTAGTAAATATATAATTTTATAGAAAAAATAATATTATTAAGCTTTGAGACTAAAATATAAATTTGTAGTTATTTTTGATAACTAAAATTTTTAGTTATTTAACTCTTTTTTAGTGTTATATATGTCAAATTTATGGAATTTGTAGACTTATAATTAATAGGTTTTGACTTCATGTGACCCAATAATATTATTGGACCGAGCTGTGCTTTTACGAACCGAGGCTGAACCCAAAATATATTAATGAGCGGGAGCCTTCCTCATGGTTTATGAGCTTGAGCTGAGCTGCACAAAGTTCGGCTCATTTACAGCCCTAGCTGAACCCAATAAAAATTAATCAGGATGAGCTTATGTCACTGGAAGGTTGGGCTGAGTTCGGGCACTGGGTGGGCTTGGGCCCAATACATAGGTAGAATGGATTGGCTAGGTCTCCCGACCCAACTCCAGACCCATGTGTGCCTTAACGTCCAGGGAAGAAAAATTAAGGGCCCACTGGAAAAACGTAGTGCAAGTTATGTAAGAATATGGATGTGGTGAATAGCTTTAATGAAGATTTTAGTCAGAGGATTTTGCAAAGTCTCCATTTCTACCACAATGGCTCGTTTATTCGTGAGGAGGAGATTGAGAACACGTTGTTACTTACAGAATTAGAGCTGAGAATATGAAGTGTGGTTTGTTTAACTGTTGTGTGAGTGCATTCTGATCAATTAATATAAAAGTCTTATGTGACAGCTCAAAAACCAACTATGTTTTATGACGTTGAATGCTGTGCAACCTAGAAGCCACCTATTTGTAGAATGATTGTAAGCGAGATGAATGAGTGGACAGACTTGGAGACGTAGGACTAGAATGAAAGATCTTCAAAACTTGGGAGTTAGGAGTACCACTAACAGTGAATATAAAATAAACGATGATGGTTTGGGTGTGTCAAATGATACCAACGACCTAGCAGTGAGCTGGTGCAGTTGAAGGCTCTAACAGTGCGAGACAAATTCCAATGAGGACAGGGATGGAATTGATAAGATTTGAAAGCATTTAGTATAACCATAAAATGGTCTTTATGAGTTGGAATTGCTAAACATGATTTGTGCTCCCATCCCTACCTAACGGGGATAAGGAATTCAAATTTGTGTTGATTTGGATTGATACGAATACGTGTCAGAGTATGACAGACATACTAGGTGTCGATTAACCAAATCCTAAAAAATCTGAGGATTCGGCATTAAACTTAATGAAGTCGTAATGGTAACTTTTTTAATGGGCATCTGCCACTTCAAAATTTTGTAGAGGAAATAGTAGTATTTATTATGTTATACAGGTTTGGAAAGATGAGACGAATTAGAATCAAGATTGTTACAGCACCAACTGGTTTTCTTTTGAATCCAAAAGTCCGGCATGAATGCTTCACCATTATAAAGTCCATGCATGGTAGGGCTAGCCAACTAAGTTCCCTAGTTTTTCCATGTTAGAGGCAATGCTGGATTGACCCTTTTAAAACATCTAAACAAATGAAGATAATAAGGTTGGATTCTTTTAACAAATGGTTTGAAATTGATATTGTCTATAGTGTAATACTTGATGAATTCATGAAACTTTGATACTGTTAGAAAATCCAATGTTTATTTGTCAACACTTTTTTTTTTGTCAACACTTTCCTCAACATCCTTATGTTAGTTTTAATTTTTGATAGTGCTAATGATGCTTGGTCAAATATTTTGGTTACATCTTGGTTCTAGTGATCAAGTGATACTACTAAAGGGATTATGGTTTCTGCTATTTATTTTTATTGTGCAGTTGAGCATATTAATACATTTTTAGCCTGCCATACTCTTGAGTTTTATTTGTTTCTGTCTTCCCCATATTTCCTTCAAAATAACAGTAATTCTTTCTGGGTGTAGGGTAATGATGGTGAAAATGTAGTTTCTACTTTACGCAATGGTGCAGCAGCTGAAAATGCTCTTGCCATGATGCAAGAAAAGGGTTTTTCTCATCCACGCAGATCCAGGAATCGCTTGACACCTGGGACTGTCAAATTTGCAGCATTTCACGTTCTTTCTCTTGAGGGAAGCAAGGGCCTAACAATATTGGAAACTGCAGATAGGATTCAGGTAATTTTGGATTAATGCTAAATTAGTTGTTATTTATCCTCTGATTGGTTTCACTGATTTTTTTTTTTGCTGTTGCAAGAAATCTGGGCTTCGGGATCTAACAACGAGCAAGACACCGGAGGCTTCTATTGCTGCAGCTCTGTCAAGGGATGCAAACCTTTTTGAAAGAGTAGCTCCTTCGACATATTGTGTACGGCCTGCTTTTAGAAAGGACCCTACTGTAGCTGATTCAATACTTGCAGCAGCAAGGGAGAAGATACAAAACTTCAAAAGTAGGCTTTCGGATGGGGAAGATGCAATTGATGTTGATAGAGATGAAGATTCTGAATGCGAAGTTACTGAGGATGCTGAAGTTGATAAATTTGGTACTGCATCAAATCCAAACAAAGAGGCCCAACATTCTGATGGGGTGAACACTGCTCAAGCAATGATTTGTTCAGAAAATGGAATGGATAGTTTCTGCAATGAAGTTGCAGAAACTTTACGACATGGGCTTGGTGTTAATGGAAAGGGTTTCTCTTCACATTTTTCCCAAGTCTCCAAAGATTTAAACAGTTCAGGTGCTACTACTAATCAGTCTGTTGATGCAGCTAAGAATGGCAAAGAATCAAGTATTCATGATGAAGAGGACACAGAGATTGATGAAAGCAAATACGGTAAACCATGGGTTCAAGGACTTACAGAAGGGGAATACTCTGATCTCAGTGTTGAGGAGCGTCTTAATGCCCTTGTTGCTTTAATTGGTGTGGCAATTGAAGGAAACTCAATTCGTGTTATTCTTGAGGTAGTATTTTTCTTTTCTTTTTTCAACTTTTTGATCTCTTTCTATTTGTTACTGTTTGGAAGTTGAAATGAATAATTTTGCAGGAACGATTGGAAGCAGCAAATGTTCTTAAGAAGCAAATGTGGGCAGAGGCGCAACTGGATAAAAGGCAAATGAAAGAAAATTATGCAACAAAGGTTCAATATTCTTCCTTCATGGAGGTCAAGGCTGAACCACACCTTGTTGGTTCTGCAATAGAAGGCGGCCAAAGCCCATTGGTTGATGTTGATAAGAAAATTCATGAGGCATCTTTGAAACTTGAAGTCAAACAAGAATCGTTTCTCAATCCACAGAATGTCCAGAGTTACTCTAATAGTTTGCCTACAGAAAGGAACATGTTAGCACAAGATTGTTCTGCAGGTCTGGATAATTTGCCACTTCAACAACAGGGATATGCTGCAGAAAAGTCGCGTTCACAATTAAAATCTTATATTGGTCACAAGGCAGAACAGATGTATGTATATAGGTCGCTGCCTCTTGGTCAAGATCGCAGACGTAATCGATATTGGCAGTTCATTACATCTTCTAGGAGTGATCCTGGCTCTGGCAGGATCTTTGTTGAATCACCTGATGGATGTTGGAGGCTTATTGATTCTGAACAGGTAGAATATCTTTTATGGAGATTTTTTTTTTTTTTTTTGTTTTGATAGTCATTTTAAATGCACCTTGACATAGCATCTATCTATATATGCAACAATTAACTTTTTGAGTGTCAGAAACATGCCAATGCCTATTTTTACAAAGATGGTGTCTCTTGTTTTCAACATCCCTATGCCTAAAGCACTTCTGTGTATTGCATTGAGGAAGTAGCTGGATAGTTATTTTAATCAAAGTAATAGGGGTACAAATGCTATTCCAGTTAATGCAGGCTTGAGCATTGGGATCTCATTCATTCATTCTGATCCTCTCATCTATTTCAAAACATTTTTTTTTCTTGTCAAGGCTTATTGATTCCAAAGAAATAGCTATCTGTTAATTGGATTCTTTTGTGGTGTTCTAACACATTCAGGACATCAGTTGCTTTGACATTCTTAAGTGTCGGATGCATGCCAACTTTTGTTATTCATAGAAATCTTAATTTGTTATGTCTGTCTTGTTTTCAGTTACCCTATGCATGAAGCATTTCTTTCTATTGCATTAAGAAACCACTCATTTGAGAATAGTTGCTTTATATGATTTATTTTTTGACGAAATGCTTCATATCAATTATTACAGGAAATAGGTGCTATCTATGTTAATACAGGATAAGCATTGGGATCTTATTTGCTTAGTCATTCTCAGTTTTGTCTGAAACACATTTTTTGTGAATTAGTCTTCAAAGTTTGTATGCGAAGTTAAAATGTACATCCACTATGATTTCTAAGTTGTTTCTTAAGGCATTATTAATATTCTGTAATATAGTCTGATTATGGAGGGCTGTTAACCACCGTTTAAGTTCCGACTTATCTGGAAATGTTGACCAAGTATTTTAGGGCCATAGCTTTTGAATTCATTTGATTTGGATTATATATGCTTTTGTGGTTTTGTGATTTGTAGCTTCTGTTCATTTTTTTTTCTTTTTCATTGAATTCTTTGATTCAATTTACATGCAGGCATTTGATGCTCTGTTGGCATCTTTGGATACACGTGGGATTAGGGAATCCCATTTGCACTTGATGTTGCAAACGATTGAGATATCCTTCAAAGAATCTGTTGGAAAAGATTTGCGCCCCAACAATATGGGTCGTAGTGAAACTAATGTCAAAACTGAATCTGCTGACATGGGTTTCAGTCCTGATGGCGATGGTAATGTGGATAGTCCAAGCAGTACAGTATGTCGGTCAAATTCTGATACTTCAGAGCCTTCGTTATCTTTCAGGATTGAACTTGGAAGGAATGAGACGGAGAAAAATAATGCTTTGACAAGATATCAGGATTTCCAAAAGTGGATGTGGAACGAATGTTTTCATCCTTCATTATTCTGTGCCGTAAAATATGGGAAGAAAAGATGCAAGCAGCTGCTAGGAATTTGTGATTTCTGCAATGATTCTTACTTCTCCAAAGATAACCACTGCCCTTCTTGCTATAAGACTTTTGGCACTTTAGATAGCAACTTAATATTTTCTGAACATGTTCTATGTGAAGAGAAACGGAAGTTGGACCATGATTGTAGTTCCAATAATAAAGATTTTTTGCTACCCCTGAGAATTAGATTGCTCAAGGCACAATTAGCTTTGATTGAGGTGGGTATTTGTTTGTTGGATGTTTCTATCTGGATAAACAGTTTTACTTATTTATATATTTTTGTCAATCAATATTATAATTCTACTTGAGCTTACATTTGAAATGCTTTGTTCTGGTATCTTATGGCATTTATTTTTGACTTGGCAGGTTTCTGTTCCACCAGAGGCTCTTCAGCCTCTCTGGACAGAAGACTACCGAAAGTTGTGGGGTATGAAGTTGCACAAGTCATCATCAGCTGAGGATCTTCTTCAGGTTTACAATTTTTTTCTTACTTTCTCTTTGGTGCATTGATTGGATATTCTGTATGCCTTATCAGTTATCAATCAGTTATAGTTAATCATTTAAGTTTCTTCCTTCTTTTGTATACCCTAAATTCATAAGATAGTCAAAGCATCGGTTGTCCGATACTGTCTAAATTGTCACAGAAAATTCAAATCAAGCACCCTCAAATTTATTGGTTGGTCACTGAGGAATATTTTATTTGCCCATCAAGGGATCAAGCTTCTTCTTTTGTATGGTTGGTTCTTTGAAACTTATTGGCATTTGTTAAGTGTCTTTACTCTTTACATCTTCCATATAAGCGTGAAAGAATGTGTTTGAAGTGAGAGGCTGAAATTGTAGAATTCCATTTATAATTGCTATGAACCTATGAGTTGTTACAAGAAGCATAAACCCAGTGCTGGAGCACTAATGAAATGACTGCTACTGTTCTTACATTGGAGTGAGTGAGCATTTCAATATGGATTGTTAAAACTTCCTAGAATGACATTGATATAGCTATTGCACTGGTGAAACATCAGTTGGTCTAGATTATTCTCTAGCATGATATAATATACTCTTGCACAAATAGCAATTGACTTGAAGTTTAAATCACTGTAGACATTACATAATTGCATACTGGCACTGCATGTACGTTTGAAATTTGGTCAGCATAAAATGATCTAGAAAGGGTAGTGTTGTCGTGGGCCCCAAATCAAATGGCGCAATTGGTAGCTTGGCAGGATCACACCTGGATTAGGAGAAAACGTCTCTATATGTTTTCTATCCACATGTTAAATGAACTTTACCAAGAAATCAAGCATGATTTCATGTATCATCCAGTACTGGTCCTTACCAGCTGATATGTACTGGTATCGGACCATACTGCCACTGGTATGGTACCGGTTTGTAATGGACGTTTTAACTGGTATGTTCAGCTGTGCAAGTGGTTCTTCAAGAGAATTAGAGAAAATAAATAAATAAGAGGACCCTATTGGTAAAATCGACAGATTAAAATGGCTTGAGATCGTCTGGAGCGCTTCTTGTTTCATCATCTGGAAACAGGTGATACTAGGACTTTGAACCATGAAAATGAAGAGAACCAGATGCCATGTAGACAGTTGATAGTAGCCCCGGGTTATCAGATCATCTACTATAGTGGCAACCAATATGTATCTATTTCCATCGTGCTTCACGCTGTTACAATTTCATTGTTGTCATGGAGCCGTAGAACTGGATGCCTTGTCTAGTGTTAGCATAATCATTATGCAGATGTTTTATATTGGTGTGTATTCTTTTTTTATCTTTCTGTTATTTCTTTTCTGGATAATTCGTTATCAGAGTTCTTATTAGTGTATGTCCCTCCCAGGTTTTGACTATCCTGGAGGCTGTCATAAAACGGGACTGTTTATCATTGAACTTTGAGACGAGCAAGGAATTGTTAGATTCTTCTACCCTGTCAGAGAATGCTGTTGACGATTCTTCTTGTCTTGAATCAGTACCAGTACTTCCATGGATACCACAAACAACTGCTGCTGTGGCATTAAGGCTTATGGAACTAGATGTTTCCATTTCTTACATGCTGCAGCAAAAGGTCGAGTCTCATAAAGAGAAAGATGCTGGAGATTTCATAGTAAGTTGTTTTCGTTTTCCTCGTAATAAAATGCCATAATGTCCATAGGTGTAAAAATGGAAGAGATAATACTTTCATGTTCTTACTTTGTTTTACATAGGAGATGTAGAATGTGGCGTCTTGCTCATTCTTAAACTTGATGCTAGTTTCTTCTTTATGTGTTACAAGAAATGATATTTCTATTCTGCAGGAGCTTCCATCAAGATATACTGTTGTCGAGAACATCCATTTGGCTGAACCGGTAGAAGCTCCAGATCAAGCTGAATTTCTGGAAGAAGAGAGCTGGGTTAATCTAGTGAGTGAACATAATAGCTCTGGACATGGACGTGGGGGCCGTGGTCATACTCGTTGTGGGAGGTTGCAGAGAGGAGTCAGTGACTACGGATTTGAATCCGGGAAGGAAAATGCTGGGACCAGCAAGAAGATGGGTCATAGACGCCTACAGAAAGGGCAAACACGTGGAAAGGGGCATAGTCGGGGCCGGGGCCGGGGCCAGGTCCGGGGTCGTGGCCGTCGTACAGTCAGAAGTAGGCCAGGATCAGAAAAGAGGATTCTCAAGGAGACGACGTTCAGTCATTTTGGTGATACAAGTAGCCCCAAACTGAACAGTGTTGGGGAATCACCAGGGAGCTCAAGTGGTGGAGACGGATGGAATGGTGAAGAAACCATGAGAATGCAAATGAATGATGCTGGCAATAGTAACAGCACAGAGACATCAGGGTCAGATGACGATGGTCAAGCAATGGACGATGAGTATGACGAGAAGGGGGGAGACTACACTGGTGGGTATTATGGAAAATCTGACTTGATGGAGGTGAGTGACGACGACTTGGATGAGAATGAAAATGATGGTGATGTAGAGAGAGATGGGGATGAAGATGATGTAGATGTTGAAGATGCAGAGAGATATATAAATGGGAACTCAGATGGAGAGGTAAATAGAAATGAGGAAGGAGATGGCAACAGTGATGACGAAGGAACAGCGTCGGACTCTTCAGATTATAGCAGTTAGGGTATTTTGGTTTATCACCTATTCTAAGCACAGAATAAATCATGATGTACTAAAACAGAGATTATTAGCTTCTCCATTGTTTATTTAACACTAGCATTGCCTCTGTGTATATGTACCAAAGTATTAGGGATTCGATGGTGTTCAAGGCTAGGGAGCTGAAATGTTATCCCTTTATTGTTTTAAATAGAAATTCTTTTCCATCCAATGTTATATCTGTTGAACAATCATCAATTTGTCATGTCATTTTAGGATTTGCTTAAAAATTATAATTTTAAATCTGTGTAAAATGGTTATTTATTTTTTCAGACTAGTGTTTTGATTGAGAAATGGTAAATATAAGTTGATGATTAACACAGATATCCATAATATAATGCAGAATAAGAAATCACAGAATAATAAAGATGTTATTTGAATAACAAAGCAAGAGGTTTTACCATTTAGCATCCAAAATAAACAAATAAACAAGACAACACAATAAAAGTGCTGTAAAATTTGATTTTGATTTCGAGGAAAATTTGACATTTAAATTAAAACATAAAACAATTCTCAAGGAAATTTAGAGGAAAGTTTCGCTCTTTACAAGGAAAATATCAGTACTTTCAAAAAAAAAAAAAAAAAAAAAAACAACTTTTGAAGGATTTTCATATAATTACAAGAAAATTAAAACAATGTGTTTTAAGAGTTTTATGACAAAGGAAAGCGACACTTGTTTGAGGATTTGCCTCCAGTCGAGACAGAGTGTTGCTTGAGTTGTCTTTGCGCTAGGCTTGTGAGTCCCACACAGTGTCGCATTCCCAGGAAGCCTAGGACGGCAAGTAGATGGGTTTGTGACTTACTGGTTATGTGCGGCGGTGACTTGTGTCCCTCGAATACTGAAGTTCTCTGCTCTATGGTGTGCATTCTTGTTAGTATACCTGATATCTCAAACTCCTCTCTTTCCCCTTCTCTTTTATCTTATTCACATACCACATTTGATAAGAAACATTCCTAATAGAATGGCTGTGCAACAGTTTAGACTATCTTAAACTAGACTTTCTGATCTACATCTCTGTTCTTATTAATATATTTGTATTGTTGAATCAATTAAAGGCTTTCGAGTTCGAGTTCGAGTTTGTTATCTGTTATAAATTCTAGATCACCAATATCAATATAAGGAAAAAATCAGTACTTTTCAAAAAAAATAAAAATAAAATTTTTTTTTTTTTTTGAAGGATTTTCATATAATTTCAAGAAAATTAAAACAATGTGACATATGTATGACAAAGGACCTGTCTCCTTTTGTTGTCATTGAGGTTCAAAATTGCAAATTGCCCAAACATTCATTTGAGTAAAAATTAAGTCACCAAACACTTGGTCTAATTCTATAACAACAAATATGCAATCCTGTAACAACAAATGGTAAATAACAACTTTTCTCACTAAATAAATTACAATTGTATGTGCAGAATGAACCTAACCCCACAATTCTCTGCAATCTCAAAAAGTATTCACAAATCCCTCTAAAAGCCTATAATCAAATTCATTGAGCCAACAGTCTCTTGATTCCAGCCTTCTGCTCTGCAGTAAGCCTTGTTGGGAACTTGATGTTAAATCTGATTCTTAAGTTCCCCCTCTTAGAGGGTTCTTTGGGTATTGGCATCCCTTCCCTCGGCACGACCTCCTCGTAGTTCGGATGAATCGCAGTGTTGATAGGAATTGTCAAACTCCTTCCATCCAGGGTGGTGAGATGGACAGTGTAGCCTGTTAGAGCTTCAGCCAGTGAGATCTTCTGAGTGACGACCAGGTCGTTCCCGTCCCTAGTGAAAACACCGTGTGGCTTCTCATCGATGATGAAGACTAGATCAGCAGGAAGGAGGTTTGGCTGTTCATTTCCTCTATCTGGGAAGGTAATCTTTGTTCCTTTCTTCCAACCGGGCTTGATTTCAATGGTTAGAATCTCCTCTACCGGCAATGTTTTCCCGCTTGCATCAGCAATTTCCCTGGAGATCTTCATCTTCTTGGTAGTACCCTTATAAAGGTCCTCAAGGCTACAAGGCAAGGTTCTCTTTATTGGAGGAGCCTTACGCAGAGCTTGATTCACTGTTCCTCCTTCCCCAAACAAATCATCTCCAAACATCCCTGACATTCCACCTGGAAATCTCGAACCACCTCTCATGCCACCACCACCACCATTACCACCTCTCATTCCTCCAAAAGGGCTCGAAAACCCGAAAAAATCGGCGAAAATATCATCAGCGTTGCTGGGATTGAATCTGAATACAGTTGGTCCATCTCCAGAATGGAAGAATGAAGTTCCATCAGCACCACCAGCATCAGGTGGAGTAGGAACTTGACCTTTAAGCCCCTCTTCACCAAACTGGTCATAGATTGCTCTCTTCTGTGGATCATTGAGAACCTAAACAAATTCAATTCAAATTAAAAGAAACCCATATGTCAGTAATTGGTGAGTTGGGATTTTGAATAAAGGAAAAGAAAAAAAAAAAGATGAGATTTTGAGATGATGGGTATTCTCCAATCTCAAAATTGCTAAGCAGAGAGAAAATTGAGAGATCCAGATGATAATTAGGAGAATGAGATAGAAAGTAAAAAAAAACAGAGCATATCCAGAAAAAAGGAAGAGATTGTGGAGATTGGATTAGAACACTGTACCTCATAAGCTTCTGAAATCTCTTTAAACTTGGCTTCAGCTTCTTTCTTGTTGTTGGGATTTTTATCAGGATGCCACTTCATTGCAAGCTTTCTGTAAGCTTTCTTAAGGTCGTCTTCTTTGGCGTTCTTGTCCACCTGTAAGATCTTGTAGTAATCCAACCCCATCTCTTCTTCTTCTCCTTCTTTCCTCTTTCTGCTAAAGCTTTTACTGAATTTTGATTCTTGTTCTTCAACTGCGTTTGATGATGGATGTGTTGCGTTATATATAGGTATTGGTGGAGTGGGTGTTAAGACTTATGACCTCAGGAGAGAGGAGAACTGAAGAGAGTAGAAAGAAAGAGATGTCTAGAAGGATCAGAAAGCTGTGGAACGTTCTAGAAGCATTCTCCAGACTTAGAAACCTGATGAGGATAAGGAATTTACACGTGGCATCTTATTAGGCTTCATATACCAAACATTTTTCACATGACAAAAAACATCTTATAAATATAAGAAAACAATTAGGAAGGTTCTAATGCTTAATTCTTATAATTTTAATTTTTTTTTATATTAAATTAAAAAAGCTTTCGATCAATTAAAAGTTAATACAATATTAATAAATATTATATTATTAGTTGATAAATAGATATGAATATAATTAGAACCGATCATACACTAAATTTCCAACATTAATTAAAAGGCTCTCTTCTTTAACTTTAAACCAACATTAATTAAAAGGCTCTATTCTTTAACTTTAAAAAGCATCTTCTAAATCTAGTGACTAATAATACGCAGGACAAAATCTAATATAAGAATTAATGGAGTTTGTGTGGGTTGAAATACTATAGGCATTGCTTATTTAGAAGGTCCTTGATTAGGTGAATGCTATAAATTGTTTTAGGATCGTCTGTAATTTAGGGCTGTAAACGAGTCAAGTCGAGCTTTGCCTAGCGCGGCTTGGGCTCGTAAAATTAACTTGGATCAGGCTCGAGTTTGGTTCAAGCTTAGAAAATTCTTTCGAGCTCAGGCTCACTAATTTTTTTAGGCTCAGGCTTGAATTGCAAAAGCTCGGCTCAGGAAAAGCTCAACTCGTGTTATATATCATATGTGATTGAGCCGAGCTTTAACCGAGCCGAGCCTACCTAAGCTCGGCTCAAGCTCGTTAAAATAAGTAGCCTGTTTTGAGCTTAGGCTCGGCTCGCGAGCCTAAATATTGAGGTCAAGCTCAGCTCATGCGAGTTGAACCCGAGCCCAAACCGAGCTAGCTCAGCTCGTTGACAACCCTAGTATGTATCAAGAATTGTACACCCGTGCGTACATCTAGAATATTTCCATGAAATATGGAGTTACCTTAAGTATCTCCATGAGATATAGTAGGTTTTATATATCTATATTACTATTAAAAGCAAATACTACTTTTAAGATTTTTTCAGTATATTCTTTTATTTATTTTTTTAAGTTTTAATATAATACTTTTATTTTTATTAAAACTCTTCTACTCCACCCACGTTTTTATTTTTAGTAAAACTCTTTCACCTATAAATCTTATCTCTTATCCCTAAAATTCTCCTATTTTTTTGGACTATAACTCATCAATTTAAATTTGTATTATTAGTTAATTATCCACTCCAATTATCTTCTATTTTTATTAAATAATTTAAATTTCTTTTTTAGACTAAAACTCTTCTTCCACTCTACCCACGTTTTAGTACATTCCTTAATTTTTTTTATATTATTTTTAAGTTTTAATAAAATACTTCTATTTTTATTAAAACTCTTTCACCCATAAATCCTGTCTTTTATCCCTAAAAATTTCCTATTTTTTTTGGACTATCAAATTAATAAATCTAAATAAATTAAAAATATAAATAATTATTAAAATCTTAAATTTGATTAGTTATAAATAACTAATAAGAGAAATCAAGAATTTAATTATCAACTAATAAGAAAAGCGAAGAATTTAATTATCAAAATTTAGATTCTTCAAGGATTTTAAGAACCTAATTAAGTCTAGAAATTATATTAAGCATATTAAAATCAAGATTCTAACTAATTAGTAGATCGATATTTAATTAATTATAATAATATTATTTCATACTTTTAATTTTAAGATGATATTAGAAAAATCTTTACAAGATAAATTTAAAATAAAATATAAGTTTAAGATCTTTCATTATTATGTTGAAAAAGCAACATGCTAATATTTTTTTATATAATTAATAATATAATAAATGCTATTAAAAACTATATAACTAACTTGCCATACTTTAAGTTGCCACGTGTCAATATAAATTGAAATAAAATATAAGTTAATATAATAAATTTTATTATTTTCATATTTTTGAATATAGCAGTTATTGAAATATTAAAAATCATATTTTATTTATATTATAATTTAACTATAATATTTATTATAAGATCAACCTTCATGCAACGTATGTGTACGTTTGCTAATATAATTACCGAAGAAGTATTAAACTCATTTAAAAAGAAGGGTATTTTAGATATCTTAATCTTAAATGTTAAAAGTTAAAACGTCTCTCACTTCTTCCGAGTTCTCTCCCAGTCTCTCTCTCTCTCTCTTTCTCATCAGCCATATTGATGGTATCGTCCTGCCTGTTTGCAAGTTGTGCTACACTGGAAAGCTAAAGAAAGCCCTCTTGCCCCTCAGCCATTTAAATCATATTGAATCTACAGGTAAGTGCTTCATCTTTCTCTTATTGTGAATTTTTTTCTTTCCCAAAGCCTTAGGTTCCATGTTGTTTCCATGATCAATTTTGCAAGAAAATCTGTAATAGGTTCTGTTGCACTTAATTGCCGCCCATGATCTGTTCGTGAAAATGCTTATGTGAAAATCAGTTTGGTTTCTCCTTCTCCACTGTTTTGTCATTGATTACTTGCTATGTTCATCTTTGCATAAAATATTTTTACATGTCTAGATGTATCTTGCATTTGTGTATTATTACTACTATTATCTTTTTTAGGTATGACATTGAAATAGTACAATATAGATCTTTCCAGATACCGCTACATGCTCTAACATGTTTCTGAAGCATATAGAGTTTTTTTGAAGTAAATATCTCTGGCTCTCACCCCCTACAAGGACATTGCATAGCTCCAAAAATTTGATGATCATTATTTATTTTTTGGATAAAGAACCTAAAATAGCTCACTTTAATTCCAATTGTTAGAATTCTAAAGGTTGCAGTCTTTAAAATTCATTTGGTGAGAAAATTTGTGATCGTTTTTATACTCCATTTGATTAAATGTATTCTCGTGTCTAAAGATCAATATGTGCGGACATAGTTTCTTAGTGGGTTTGGTTAAACTTAAAAATAAAAAAGTCGATGTTGATGGCAGACAAAAAAATCTTATACAATTCTCCTGTAGCTGCAAAGGAAGGAAGAGAGTTTAACCTTTGAATTCCAATCCTTGAATCTAAACTTTGTAATCAAAAGAAATAGGCATTCCCCTTTGTTGTTTCTACCCACTCCTATACCACCTCTATCGGAGTGTTGATGAGATGGGGTCTATAGGGGAAGGTAATCACCTATGCTTCATATGAAAGTTTTATTTGGAGGTACCGTCCATGTTCCACCTAGAGCACACCTCCATGCTGTAAGTACTGTCAGCATATTGCAAGTCCTTGCCCACTACAGCTCTGACCTCCTCCACAATGCATTCACAAATGGAGGAGCTGAACTCATTGAGAATTTTAAAGTCATTAAG
>JAUPMG010019333.1:0-15240 GCA_031762675.1 Pachysandra terminalis | reverse complement strand
AAGCTGGTCCATCTGAGGTTCCACCACAAGAAGCAGGCCCATCAGAGGCAGCAGAGTACATCCGTGGAGAGGCAGCAGAGGAGACCCTACCAGAGGGTGATTTTATGGATTATACTGCATCAGAGATGCCTATGGACTAGGATCAACCCATCCTGCTGACTCGTCAGGAGTTTTCTTCGGGAAGCGAGTGACCACCTTCGGACTGATATAACTGATTTACAGCGACAGGTTCAAGTCACCCAGGATCTCCAGAGACAGACTCAGCAGATGCTGATACAGTATTTTGCACAGGGATTTGTAGGTCCTGATCCACCACCACCTTCAGTATTTTAAGAATTGATCAGGTAGTATTTTTCCTTTCTTTTGTGTCATATTTCTTTTTTTGTTGTATTTACTTTTATTTATTTTATTTTATTTTATTTTTCTTTTACTGTTGTTTGAGATGCTTTTGCAAGGCCTATCTGCAGATTGCGATCGATCGCATACCAGTACGATCGATCCAAGTGCGATCGAGCGTAGTACTGTCCAATCGAGTGCAATTTCTCAGGATGGCAGATATGACTTGTAAACAGCATCCAACAGTCAGGTACGTATAAGTAAGTCTTTTCCTTGCCTATTTTTGTCTTGAATGCTTATATATGATATTCCTGGAAGTGCAATGAATTTATTTTTGGTTTCCATGACATTGCACTTTTAGGAATAACATACTTTATATAATGTTTGTGGATAACATTCTATTAAACCCTCACGAGACTTCACAAGTCCACTAGGGCAGCCCAGGGGTTTAAAAGGCTTGTTGCATACGCTAAATGCAATCGTAGATCCCAACGAAATGAGGATATAGTTAGTTTTATTATTCTAGATTTACTTCTTGTTATTAGTTGCTTTGATGGTTTGTACAAGAATAATCAGAAGAAGAGTTCATCACTATGGCTAGCTTCTTGGACTTCATTGCCTACTCCAAATATCACATTGCTGCCATCGATCATGTAGTATTGTTTCTTTCTTTTCTCCACATTCCACATTCCACATTCCACATTCCATTTGATTTTATTGTTACATTGGGGACAATGTAAGGTTTAGGTTTGGGGGCCTGTAAGAAAGAAAGAAAGATTTTATTTTGTATATTTTAGTCATATTTTGAATATTATGAAAAATTTGAAATTTTGTTGAGATTATCACTTTCGGAATCAATTTTTCATTAAATGGTTGTATCTGAATTCACTTGGAAAAGATTCTAAGACACAGAGGTATTTAGAGTTAATTTTAGTTTTGTCCTGTAATAATACCTTACTCTTGCTTGCATGATTACACTTGCACTAAAAACATGGATTATGGATGCATGTGAATGTAGTTATAAATAACTTTATATGCTTTGATTTTGTAAGTTTAATTAATAGATTACTCTTGATCTTATGATATCTTTGTATCTTACTTATCAAAAAAAAAAAGAAATTTCAGCCATGTTATTTTTCACTAAGTAACCGAGCCTCCATGCCTCATAAAGCAGTGAGTGTTCACGTAAAAAGGTGGAAGATTTATGTTGGTTGATATTAAAAAAAAGAGATAAAAGAAAAGAAAAAAAAAATTTAGCATGTAGTGACTAGTTTAGCTTGGTAGCCTATTTAACTTGAGTTATTAGATCCTTTGGCGTGCTTGTCACCTAATGACCTGAACCAACTGGGATGGGATCATTGATTGAAAGCTTGCTAAAGGGTTTCTTAGGCAGCTGAATGAGAGCTAAACATTGCACATGTCACGTGTATTGCATAAAAAAATAGATGAGTAAATAAAAGTAATGAGAGCAAGTTTGTTTTGAGAACTTATTTAATCTTTGTATCCTTTGTTTGACATGGCTATTTAGCATTACTTCATGATTTATGATTCTCACTATCACTTGCATGTATTAAATTGCTTGAGTAGGGGTATTTAACAAGATGGGATTAAGATTTAACTTTGTATATATTGTGGAGTCAAAGAATTAATTCTTAGTGATTGGGATTCAATCCGTTAAGATTAATATCTGATTTCCTAGGTGTTGATATGATCATTGATTTCGAATATTTATCTATTGCAATAATATGGATGGATGAGTTTAAAAGGGCATTAGCTTAATTCTTCCTTTGCTTGAGGACTAGCAAAGTGTAGGTTTGGGGGGTGTAATATGTGTGTAACACTTGCACTTTTAGACTTATTACTCATGTTTGTTAGTCTTAGAGATGTATTTATGTGAATGAATTAATGCATTTATCTTGTTTTGCAGGGTTAGTGATGATGAGGTGAATATGGACTAAAACCAAGCCAACTAAAGCCTTAATTGGATCGAGCTTCAAGGTTCTAAAGAGGGGAGATCAAAGCTCACAACTCAAGTCGAATACACCTTGAAGATCGAGGAGAAAGCCCAAGGAAAAAGCCCAAGTAGAAGCCCAAAAGACCAAGTTAAAGATTAGCCCAAAAAACAGAGCATAATACAGTGCGATCGATCGTAACGAATAGGATCAATCGCATTACGATCGAGCGCACCGCATTGTGATCGAGCGCATGCGGGTTTTTAGTAGCAGTTCCGTAATTGTCTATTGTTTGGGTCTGTACGCAATTGGTTTCCTTGTACTTTTGGATGACTTCAAAACTGAGAATAATGTAATATAAGACTCCAAATAGGCTGTACATTATTAGGAATTTAATTAGAGATTGAATTTCGAAGAGAATCCTTTGAGATTTGCAATCTGCTGTTGCTATATTTGCATTTTTCGAGAAGACGAACTGGAGCTTATGCTGTTAATGGAGATGGACTTCTACACCTTCATGTAGAAGACCAGCTCGTCCATGAGTAGCTAAATCTCTTGTGGAGTATTGATGTAAACTCAAATTTCTTGTTTATGGTATTAATCTCATGGTTTTTCGGTTTTTAATTTAATTTTTAGATAATTGTATAGTTAAGAGGATTACTGAGAATCAGAATTAATGTTTATATTCAAGCCTAATAGAACGATTTGGCCATAGTTTTGTTAGGATTGAACCTAAAGTATTCTTATTTTCTGTGATCATAAGAATACCGATTACGCAATTGTGCTCATTGGCATGGTGATTAAGACGGATTTGATAGGCCATGCCTAAGGAAGACTAGTTGTACTGCAAATTAGTTAGTTAGTATAGGTGGACAGTCTGTGCTAACCGAAGATAGGTTATACTTATCCCTTATTATAATGTAATTCATGCTAAGGAGTTTGATAGTTTATGCTTAGAGAAATCGAAGATAGACTATGCTTATTTCTTAGTATGAGACTTTTTCGGTGACATTTTGGTGAGCTTGTAGCCATACAAGTCTGTTTCAGATATTGAATTAAATTCCTAGATTTCATGAGATTAGTCATATTCAATAGGTTAGAGGGATCATCAATGCTCTACTCTTTATCATATTGAATAGATCCCTTTAAATTAGTTTTAGTTAGTTTTTAGAATTAATTCACATATTCCTTTGATTTGTCTATTAATTTATTTAGACTTAATCTGGTAAATTTAACACTCTAAATCTCATCAGTCATTGAGGGTCGACACCCTCAACATAACCCAATCCTACTTGGATTAGTTCTATTTCGAGTGGTAATATAATTAACGCATCAATGATGCAAGTGAGCAAATGGCCCTCCAGGATATACCACTGGAGAATGTACTCAAGTGCAATGTAATGATGATGATGCAAGTCAGCAAACGGCCCTCCTGGATATATCACTGGAGAACGTACTCAAGTGCAATGCAATATGATGAAGTTTCAAGTGACTATGGTCCTCCAGGATATACCACTAGAGAACCTACTCAAGTGCAATGCAATATGATGATGACACAAGCGAGCAAACGACCCTTCTAAATATACCACTAGAGAGCGTACTCCAATGCAATGCAATAACGATGATGCAAGTGAGCAAACGGCTCTCCCGGATATACCACTGGAGAACGTACTCAAATGCAGTGTAATGATGATGATGATGCAAATGAGCAAACGGTCCTCCTGGATATACCACTGGAGAACGTACTCAAGTGCAATGCATTATAAAAATGATGCAAGAAAGCAAACGACCCTCCTGGATATACCATTGGAGAAAGTACTCAAGTGCAATGCAATAATGATGATGCGAGTGAGCAAACGGCCCTCCAGAATATACCACTGGAGAACATACTCAAATGAGTGCAATGATGATGATGATGCAAATGAGCAAACGGTCCTCCGGCATATACCACTAGAGAACGTACTCAAGTGCAATGCAATATGATGATGACACAACTAAGCAAACGGCCCTCCAGGATAAACCACTGAAGAACATACTCAAGTGCAATGCAACAATGATGATGCAAGTGAGCAAATGGCCCTCCCGAATATACCACTGGAGAATGTACTCAAGTGCAATGCAATATAATGACGCAAGTGAGCCAACGGCTTTCTCGGATATACCACTACAGAACGTCCTTAAGTGCAATGCAATATGATTAAGAAGCAAGTCAGCAAATGACCCTCCCGAATATACCACTGGAGAACGTACTCAAGTGGAATGCAATATGATGATGACGCAAGTCAGCAAACGGCCCTCTCGGATATACCACTGGAGAATATACTCAACTGCAATTCAATATGATGATGATGCAAGTGAGCAAACGGCCCTCCCGGATATTCCATTGGAGAACGTACTCAGGTGCAATGCAATAATGATGATGCAAGTGAGCAAACGGCCCTCCCGGATATACCACTGGAGAATGTACTCAAGTGCAGTGCAATATGATGATGATTCAAGTGAACAAACGGTCCTCAGTCCTCCAGGATTTACCACTGGTGGACGTACTCAAATGCAGTGCAATATGATGATCCAGCAAGTGAGCAAACGGTCCTCCAAGATATACCACTGGAGAACGTACTCAAGTGTAATGTGATATAATGACGAAACAAGGGAGCAAACTGCCCTCCCATATATAGCACTGGAAAACGTACTCAAGTGCGATGCAATATGATGATGGCGCAACTGAGCAAACGGTCCTCTCGAGTATTTCTCACGAACTAAACCAAAAATTCCAAATTCTGAGATTTTTAGGTCAAATTCGCAACTCTCATCCCATATTTATGCGGGAGTGGCTAACAGTGGTCAGAACATAAGAGGAAGGATTAAATGTTCTAGTAAGATATAGGTAAGTGAGATAAACAACTAATATATTACAAGATTATTAAAAGAGAGTCTATTTCTATTACAAATCTACAACTAGATCAGGTTGACTATACCCAAACCCAGGCTCTCTTCGCGTGACCAAGCTCCAAGACAAGAAAATAAAAAAATAAAAAAACATAAGGTGGAAGCCAGAATAAGTAATCCTTCAATGCAAGGTATTTACTCATACCCCAACATTATGAGAAAAACAAAATATAATATATATTGATGAGATAAAGATAGCATATGTGCTCAATGAAGATAAGGAAAGTAATATAAACCAATCAATGTATTGTTCTCTCCCATCCTCACTTGGTACTGAAACAAAGGTCTGTGTCACAATGAACGCATTCCTAATTCTGTATGACGGTTAGGTCTAGTGTGCAATACACTTTGCTCTCAAAATGATATCAACAAGGAATTGTAGGTGCTTAGTGCAAGTGTAGGGGAGTGGGGACTGTAAGGTATGTCAATACTGTATGTTTCCTCATGATCCAATCTACTATCCAAGACGTCTCAAAACCGTGAATTCATCCCCGTATACACGGCAGGGAGATAAGATTATTCTATGTGTACAACATAGTTTTAAAGCCTTTCAACCAAAGAGGCACAATCCCCCAACTTATTTTTGATCAAGGGATAAAATACCGAAGTTTTCACCAGCGTGAGTAATCCCTCAGGAACCCATACTTATCTCCATCCTACAGGAGGGAAAGCCAAATCATGCTTCAGCTATTGGGTATCACCAATGTAAACTTCCCTCAATTTTCATCTTTCCACAGTTGGGATCATCTCGTAGGACAGATCCCTCACGTTGGGAGCTAACATCAACTTGCCACAAGTCTATCCTAGGGCAGAACAACATTAATGTCCTCTCATAGGAAAACAAGGTAAAATAGGTCAATCATCTCAACTAACAGTCTAAACCGAGGAGAATCACATGGGGTATTAGACTAAGCTATCACAGCCGGAAAGTCCATATGCAACTCCTCCTGTTCAATTCATTTAAATTAATGCAACACACAATGCATCATAAACATATATACAATTCATCAAGTACATGGGCACAATCCCATGATCACACTACAGGGCACAGAAGTGCACAAACAATGTAAACAGTCAAAAGTATAAAGTTATCGAGCATAAACTATTAAAAGGGAACCAATAGGCAGGATATAAATAGTTAATCTAGAGTAACACACCCATAAGAAAATCTGAGGAAAAAGATCAGTGAATGGTACTGATACACACACACCCTTATGCAAGTCATCACGCTCTAAATACACATAGTCAGTCAATCATAAGAGAATAAAATGTAAACAGGAAAAGTAGGACGAGTGCACAGATTATAAGGAAATACACAAGCCACAGATCAATATAATGAAATATCAGTATTTAATACCAAACATTCAAGTACCTGGGTCAACCCTCAAAAGGCGCCTCACGAAGTCAAATTCTATGCCTAGACTTGCACAGACAGGGAAGGAAACCATCTGATGGGTTTGGGGCTGTTTACATGAGTTTCCAGAGGAACTCATACTACTAGGCCAACTCAACTCGGATTTGACTTATGGGTGATAGGTCATATTGGTTGGTTAATCCACAATCTCCAAAAGTGTGTTAGAATCACTATGATAAGGGTATCACAATTGTCCAAGGTCAAAACTCAAACAAAAGACAGAAAATGGGTCTCGGCGAGCTACTTGGCGAACCGAGGAAGGTTCGGCGAGGTTCTCGGTAAATCGAGTCGGTCTCGGCCGAGTTCTCATTGCACTAAAAATGGTTATGCGGCCTTTCCAGTGAGCTGGAAGGGTCCTCTTTCATTCGTCAGGCTAGCTCGGCGAACCGAGGTGGTCCCCGAGGGGCTTCGGTGGTCTCTTTAGCGAACCGAGGAGGTCGCTGAAGCTCGAACCAGGTACATTGAGTGTCTTGGTGGGGTCTTCGACGAACCGAGGAGGTCGCCGAAAAGTCTCGGTGGGGTAGTTTGGATAACCGAGAAGGTCGCCGAAGCACAGGTTCAGACGATTCAGAGGGGATTTCTAGCAGAATTATCCCAAAGTTCACAAACACCCTAATAGGGCTTCAAAATGGCTCCTAAGCCAAGGGAAAATAGGTCTACATGGAGATCCACTAATTCTCCATGAGTCTAACCCCAAGAAAGTGGGAATTCCACAATCTGGGTCGCAAAGGTCATCTACAAGGGACGAGTACACTAGGCATGGAAATAGATCCCTAAAACCATCAAATCAATGATCAAACTCATGGGGGATGGGAGGACACATCCACACACAATCTTCCCCCATGCTCACAATGATGAAATAAAAGTAAATACGTATGACATCAAAAGAATACTCAACTTGGGGAATTGTCGGGTCACGTCCGGAGGTTCTCCACCATGCCGGGTCGAGTCCGAGGAAGTCTGCTATGCATCTAGGGATCCGGGTCCTCCTTCTGCTCCAAGAGCTCCAGAGAGAAAAGAGAGTTGAGAGAAAGAAATAGAAATGAGGGTTATAAGGTTAAAGGTTCTATATATAAGCTAAGGGCAAACTTGTAAATAAGATTAGCTAGAAGGGCAAAACCAGGTTTCTAGTTCTATAATCTTCCACTAACCACCTAATAATTTCTAATTGTGCGATTATGTTTAGGGGTCTAAAATGAATCTTCTAAACTGTCTAAACCAATTATGATCTTGGTAATTGATTCTATTTCTTATTTAACAGCTAAGTTCAGTTATCTGACCCGAATTAAATTCCAAGTCTATTTTGTTAACCTGGTCAGTTTTAGGTGACTTAATGGTTTCTAAAATATATTTTATAAGATTAAGGATCTAAAGAATTGTAATCCTAATTTATTAATGAGATTAAATTACTAGTCTGCCAAATTACTATTTTACCCTTAAGATTTCAAGTTATGGCTTTAGGGAATAGTACGGTTTGTTACATCCTATCGTCCTTAAAAGAATTTTGTCCTCGAAATTAGTCTAAGGAGTGCAAGAAGGTGAAAGGTTTAAAAGCAAAACAGAAGTTAGAAATCTAGGGATACGAAACAAGGCAAGGCAAGATTCACAAAGATAAAACAATTCAACATTGCAAGGGGGGAAAACATTCAAACTTTATACACTGAGAAGAAGGTTGAATCATACACCCAAAACAAGTACTGTAAGTAAAAGTAGAAAATTGCAAACCGTTATACCGAAAAGAAAATATCTAGTATAAGCTACTAAATAAATATATATACGTCAAATAAGAAATTTGAAATCTAGTATAAAATGTCGGAAGAAAACCAAAGACATGCTGGAAAAGAAAATGACTTTTAACCGTGCGAGTACAATAAATAATGACATAAGCAATGCGTAAGGTAGGAAAACGCGATCGAGGAAAAGATATAGTAAGATATTAATACGAAAACTTATATGTATTGAGAAAGAGAATACAATGAGAGACTGATAGTATATATGCGTAAATATTAATGATCTGTGTACTAAAACAAAAAGATGTAGTTAAGAATGAGATGTAAAATATTAGTATGAAAAACTCATATATACATACTGAGAAGATGAATGTAAAGAAAGATATGTAAAATACATACGTGTGGTTATTAAAGATTGTGTAAATGAAATAGGGAAATGCATATAATTACATAAATATAGAAAAACGACTTGTGTGGTTACCAATGATGTTGAAATGATGTGTAGTGAACAATAGAATTAATGGAAGGTTGAAAATGAATGTAAGTACAAAAGTGTTGAGTGGAATAGTAATACTAATTGTGGAAATATGATCCAAATTGAAATAATGAAAACAATATGAGTATTAAAGACGAGAAAAGAAATGAAATCAAAATGCAAGTGTTCGATTTATAAGGGCATAGAAGTAAAATAACATGGAATATAGAAATCTCAAATAAATTTTACGTAGAGAAAGCACATAGCACGATTACACTGAAAAAGGGAGGGGCCAGTTTAGGCTACCCAATAAGCACACATATGCTAAGCAAGAAATTAAAGTTCAATACACTGCGAGAAGATAACTCAAAGATGTGCGGAAAGGGAAACACTACTACTGAAAAGAAATTCAAACATTTAAAGAGTGCCAACAGAAAGAGGAGATCACCAAGAAGAGTAAAGATAAAGATTCTAAAATTACGTTGTTTATCAAAATATAAGAAATCAAAACATCATTTCAACTCTTCCAAACAGAGATTTAAAGATTGATTAAACGAACACTTAGGTTCATCAGGACATGGGTCTCCATCCGGATCTAACACGAATAATGACTTCACCAGACTTAGATCCAAACAGCATCTTGGTGTGATTATATAAGATGTTATATATCATAATAATTATGATGAGATTGAAATAGTCATATATTATTATCCTTTTTATTAAATACATAAATCTAATTCCCACCTAATTCTCAAAAATTCTCAGTCTAATGCATTTGCAACTACATTGACTTTAAAATTTGAAGATTAGTTAGTATTAGAATTCTAAGTACTTTAAATAAATTCAATCAACAAGACATAAGCCTTTGATCATCACATCCTTTAATGATGTGACAACCCAGTATACTTAAATGAGACATCATCCTAGTAGTTTCTACCTTAGGGTTCTCAGAAACAGTTGTACTTCTTGTCCCCAATTATCCATCCGGAGTCGCTGTTCAAGATGACAAACAACAAACTCGCTCCTCACAATCACACATCCTATACATACATAATCCCCTTAACTCCCATGAGTCCTACATTTAGGGTCAACCTACAAACTCCTAACCTGAAGTCCTATGGAAATCCTAATATAGTCACTTAAGTCTTAGAAGAACTTAGGCTTTGATACCATTTTGGTCACTAACTAAACTAAAAATTCCCAATTCTGAGATTTTTAGGCCAAATTCGCAACTCTCACCCCATATTTCTATGGGGCTAACAGTAGTCAAAACATCAGAGGAAGGATTAAATGTTCTAGTGAGATATAAGTAATAGAGATAAACAACTAATCTATTACAAGATTATTTAAAGCGAGTCTAATTCTATTACAAATCTACCACTAGCTCAGGTTGACTATACCCAAACCCAGGCTCTCTCTGAGTGACCAAGCTCCAAGACTAGAAAATAAATGAATCAACAAACATAAGCTGGAAGCCAAAATGAGTAATCCTTCAACACAAGGTATTTAATCATACCCCAACATTATGAGAAAACAACAAGATAATATACACTGATGTGATAAAGATAGCATATGTGCTCAATGAAGATAAGGAAAATAATATAAACCAATCAATGTATTGTTCTCTCCCATCCTCACTTGGTACTGAAACAAAGGTCTCTGTCACAACGAATGCATTCCTAATTCTGTATGACGGTTAGGTCTAGTGTGCAATACATTTTGCTCTAAAAATGATATCAACAAGGAAATGTAGGTGCTCAGTGCAAGTGTAGGGGAGTGGGGGTTGTAAGGTATGTCAATACTGTATGTTTCCTCATGATCCAATCTACTATCCAGGATGTCTCACCAACATGAATTCATCCCCATATATAAGGCAAGGGGATAGGCTTATCTATGTGTACAGCATAGTTTTAAGGGCTTTCAAATAAGGAGGCACAATCCCCCCACTTATTTTTGCTCAAGGGATAAAATATCGAGGTTTTTACCACCTTGACTAGTCCCTCAGGAAACCATCCTTATCTCCATCCTATAGAAGGGAAAGTCAAATCATGCTTCAGCTATTAGGTATCACCAATGTCAGCTTCCCTCACTTTGCATCTTTCCTCGAGTCTGTTGGGATCATCACTTAGGACATATCCCTCACCTTGGGAGCTAACAACAACTTGCCACAAGTCTATGCTTGGGCAGAACAACATCAATGTCCTCTCATAGGACAACATGGTCAAATAGGTCAATCATCTCAACTGACAATCTAAACCAAGGAGTATCACATGAGGTATCAGACTAGGCTATCACAGCCGGAAAGTCCATATGCAACTCCTTATGTTCAATTCATTTAAATTAATGCAACAAAAAACGCAACATAAATTCAATTCATCATGTACATGGGCACAATCCCATTACCACACTACAGGGCACAGAAGTGCACAAACTGTGTAAACAGTCATAAGAATAAACTTATCGAGCATAAACTATAAAAAGGGAACCAATAGGCAGGATATAAATAGTTAATCTAGAGTAACACACCCACAAGCAAATCTAAGGGAAAAGATCAGTAAATGGTACTGATACACACACACCCTTATAGAAGTCATCACCCTCTAAATACACATAGTCAGTCAATCATAAGAGAAGAAAATGTAAACAGGAAAAGCAGGATGAGTGCACAGATTATAAGGAAATACACAAGCCATTTATCAATATAACGAAATATCACTATTTAATACCAAACATTCGTGTACCTAGGTCAACCCTCACGAGGAGACTCACAAAGTCAAAGTCTATGCCCAGATTTGCACAGACATGGAAGGGAACCATCCGATGGGCTCGGGGATGTTTACATGAGTTTCCAAAGGAAGTCATACTACGAGGCCAACTCAAGTCTGATTTGACTTATGGGTGATAGGTCACATTGGTTGGTCAATCCACAATCTCCAAAAATGTGTTAGAATCATTAGGATAAAGGTATCACAATTGTCCAAGGTCAAAGCTCAGACGGAAGACAGAAAATGGGTCTCGGCGAGGTACTCAGCGACCTACTCGGCGAACCGAGGAAGGTTTGACGAGTTTCTCGGTAAAAAGAGTCGGTCTCGGCGGGGTTCTCGACGCACCGAAAATGTTTCGGTGGCCTTTCCAATGAGCTGGAAGGGTCCTCTGTCATTTGGCGAACAAGCTCGCGAACCGAGGTGGTCGCCGAGGAGCTTTGGTGGTCTCTTCGGCGAACCGAGGAGGTCGCCGAAGCTCAAACCAGGTACATTAAGTGTCTCGATGGGGTCTTCGACGAACCGAGGAGGTCACCAAAAAGTCTCGGTGGGGTAGTTCGGTGAACTGAGAAGGTCACCGAAGCACAGGTTCGGGCGATTCCAAAGAGGATTTCTAGTAGAATTCTGCCAATGTTCACAAACACCCTAATAGGGCTTCAAAATGGCTCCTAGGCCAAAGGAAAAGAGGTTTACATGAAGATCCACTAATTCTCCATGAGTCTAAACCCTAGGAAGTGGGAAATCCACAATCCGAGTCGCAAAGATCGTCTACAAGGGACGAGTACAATAGGGCATGGAAATAGATCCCCAAAATCATCAAAGCAATGATTAAATTCATGGGGGAAGCGACAACACATCCGCACACAATCTTCCCCCAATGAAATAAAGTAAATATGCAAGACATCGAAAGAATACTCAACTTGGGGTGTTGCCAGTCGCGTCCGGAATTGCTCCACCATGCCGGGTCAAGCTCGAGGAGGCCCGCTGCGAATCCGGGGATCCGGGCCTTCGTTCTTCTCCAAGAGCTCCAAAGAGAAAAGGGAGTTGAGAGAAAGAAATAGAAATGAGGGTTATGAGGCTAAAGGTTCTATATATAAGCTTAGGGAAAACTTGTAAATAAGAATAGCCAGAAGGGAACAACCGGGTTTCTGGTTCTATAATCTCCAACTAACCACCTAATTAATTTTTGTTTGTGCGATTATGTTTAGGGGTTTCAAATGAATCTTCTAAACTATCTGAACCAATTATTATCTTGCTAGTTGAATTTATTTCTTATTTAACTTCTAAGTTTAGTTAATTGACCCGAATTAAATTCTAAGTCTATCTGGTTAACCTGATCAAGTTTAGGTGACCTAAAGGTTTCTAAAATATGTTTTATAAGATTAAGGATCTTAAGAATTTTAATCATAATTTATTAACGAGATTAAATTACAAGTCTGCCAAATTACTATTTTACCCTTAAGATTTCAAGGTATGGTTTTAGGACTAGTTCAGGCTGATACAATATTCCACTAGAGAACGTACTCAAGTGCAATGCAATCATGATGATGGAAGTAAGCTAACGGCCCTCCCGGTTATACCATTGTAAAACATACTCATATGCAATGCAATATGATGATTCTGCAAGTGAGCAAACGGTCCTCCCGAATATACCACTAGAAAACTTACTCAAATGCAGTGCAATATGATGATGCTGGAAGTGAGAAAACCGTCCTCCCGGATATACCACTAGAGAACGTACTCAAGTGCAAAGCAATATGATGATGCTAGAAGTGAGCAAGCGGTCGTCCTAGATATAAGACTGAAGAATGTACTCAAGTGAGCAAACGGTCCTCCAGGATATTGTCATGACCCGAACCGGAAATTCCCGATTACGTAGGTTTTCCAGTTCAAATGCAACCTTCACCCCGTATCTCGACGGGTGTGGCTAGCAAAATTAGATTCATAAGCGGAACTTCTAACAGTTCTAGTAAGATATAAGTAACTAAAATACGCCTAGAATTAAAATCTAATAATTTCTATGCTTTCACAGTCTTAGTCAAAACTAAAAGATCAAATCTATCAGAATACGCTACCCATTCCGAACTTCCTCTTTACGACTATGCTCCTGAACCTAAAAGAAAGCAAAACAACAGACATAAGCTAAAAGGCATAATAAGTATACCTACTATGAAGTGTATGCACTCATGCTCCAGCATTTTGGGTTGTGTGATTGTGAATAAAGTGTAATCCATAGATATGTGAAAATGTGTACAATTGTGGCATCCAAATAAAATAATAGCATGTAAAGTGCTCTCCCATCCTCACGGGGTATTTCTCTATAGTCAGACTACACTACACTAAATGCATTGTTTTTCAGGATGAGAATTTGGCCACATGCATCATACAAGAGGCACTAACACTAATATCAAATTATGTAGTACAGAAAAATAAACGCAGTCAAGATGCAAAACAACGTATGATCCCAACTGGTTCAGCCTGTCATCTCATATTCTCTTTTCAACGGCACTGAAGAGCTCTAGAAACCTAGAGTCATCCCCCCACTTTCGGTCCAACTCATTTTCATAAGCGAAAGTTCTAACAGTTCTAGTAAGATATAAGTAACTAAAATACACCTAGAATTAAAATCTAATAATTTCTAGGCTTTCACAGTCTTAGTCTAAACTAAAGCATCAAATCTATCAGAGTACGCTACCCATTCCGGACTTCCTCTTTACGTCGATGCTCCTGAACCTGAAAAATAGTAAAACAGCAGACATAAGCTAAAAGCCATAATGAGTATACCTACTATGAAGTGTATTCACTCATGCTCTAGAAGTTTGGGCTGTGTGTGATTATGAACAAAGTGTATTCTATAGATATGTACAAATGTGTACAATTGTGGCATCCAAATAAAATTAAAGCATGTAAAGTGCTATGCCATCCTCACGGGCTATTTCTCTATAGTCGGACTACCATAAACTAAATGCATTGTTTTCTAGAATGAGAATTGGGCCACATGCATCATAAAAGAGGCACTAACACTAATATCAATGTATGCCGTACAGAAAGATAAACGCAGTCTAGATGCGAAACAATGTATGATCCCAACTGGTTCAGCCTGTCTTCTCATATTCTCTTTCCAATGGCACCGAAGAGCTCCAGAAACCTAGAGTCATCCCTCCCCCTTTCGGTCCAACTCATTTTCCCACTTCAATGACCCCGAAGAGCTCCAGACCCCTGAAATCATCCCCCCCCCTTTCTGTCCAACCAGGGGCATCAACAACCTGATGTCCTTCCTCGAGGATTCATACATATTCGCAAACCGACAGAACATGGTCCCACTTACCATCCTCCAAGTTTATAGACATCTGCAACACTCGGACAATCCACATCATTCTTCAAGACTGTCGAGGTCCCCCTACATGGGTTTCACTCTAGGCTCGGGTATGATCATGATGTCCATTCGTAGGACTAAGAGTTTCCTATAAGTCAATCTTTCCAATCACAGTCTAAACCCATGGTATTACGTGGGGTGTTAGACTGGGGCTATCGTAGCCGGTATCAGGCAATTTCATCATTCAAATCAATTCATTTATTAATGCAACACCCAAGATCCACAGGCATATATTCAAATCATAAA
>JAUPMG010019315.1:0-15241 GCA_031762675.1 Pachysandra terminalis | reverse complement strand
CTGCCATCTCTCGAGCCAAGATTCTCCAAGGAGCTCAAACCGAAGGGAGTTTCCATCTACTAGCTGCTACAGGTAATGTTTATTTTATTTTTTTATCATTTATTGAATTTTATTTATTATTTTCTTTTTATATATTGAAAACAGTTCTTTATGACCTTAGCTTGTTTAAAGAATTTTAGAATAATCTGTAGTTATCAATTTTGAATTATATTTACTTAAAAATTAGGCTTAGTTCTTAGCTTGTCAAAATTATAATCATGTAATAAATGTCATTGTACAAATTTTAGTTAATTTCCAAATTCTGATAATCTGTTTTTACAGTTTTTTAAAATATATGAGTTTTGATTTATTTAAAATAGCTAAGAGTTTAATTAGGACTTGAAATTTTTACAGGAGGCTGGAATTCATGTAAATAACTCCCAGTAAATATTTTGAACCCTAATAAATTTTCTGAGATGTATTTGTAAAGTTGGTTTCATTGATTAGCCTAATTTCACAGATTTTTAATGTTGAAGTAAAAAATCAATTTAAATTACATATAAATTTTATTTTGTTGCATGAATTTTATCTGGGATTTCTTAGGGTGGTTTCAGTTTAAATTGTATTTTTTCGTATTTTGTTTTGTATAAACATTTTAATAATTGTAAACATTTTTCTATGTGTATTTAACACTTTTAAGAGTTTCTTAATTTGGCCAAATAAACATTGAACCTGGTAACCGGTTAAAATCGGGCAACTGATTAAACTGGGTGGTTGTGGGTTCCTTACACCTTCCCACACCTCAAAGAAACCCCCTTACCCGAATCTGGTTAGACCGTCAATTTCGTAATCAATCAATTAAACCGGGTGACCATTCACACCCAAACTCAGTGAGTGGTGGCGACTCCATTTAAACCCCGATCGACCTATGGTCTCACCTGACCGTGGGGTGATCACACCACCAATATCACATTGATACACATGGTAATCCATAACTTTCTCACATACAATCATTTCATACTCACAATTGTATTAAACACAACTTCCACATAAACTAACAAACTCATGATAATCATGCTAAAACACACTTTCTCATAAACCAACAACTTTATGATCTTAATTATGCTAAAACACACTTTCTCATAAACCAATTACCTCATGATCGTAATCATGCTAAAACATACTTTCTCATTCATGATACCACATAACCTTTAATCACCAAACAACATTCCACATCACAACACACAATCAAGGAAGATGAACACAAACATGTAGTAAGAAGAAGATGAAATGCAAACACACACAAGGATGACAATGAAATAAATGGTATGATGCACAATGCTCACGATGGAGTGAAGATTATGAAATGTATGCAAATGTGGGGTGTTAGGCCTAGCTTAACCATGAAATCACACTCACATCTCCTTTAGGTAATTCTACCCAAGGAATGTGATATAACACAACTAACCATTTCCTTAAAGGGATTGGGTACCCAAAGGTAGGAAAACACCATAAACATTTCCTTTCCAGGGATAAGTTAACCCATGGTAGAAACCACCACATTTCCTTTTAGGGGACATGTTAAGCCATGGCAGAACCACCAGATTTCCTTTTTGGAGACAAGTTAACTCATGGTAGAAATCACCCTAATCAGACTCAAACTAACACCACCATATCAGACCCTCCTAGGAGTTCTGAAGAACACATACACATAGATTACCAGACCCTCCTCACTTGGGGAGTTCTGAAACAACATAGTGAACCTTCTAGGATCACTCTTAAAACTTATGCCCATAATACTTGGTCACAAGGGACCTCACATAAAACAAATGTAATCCACCCACTAATCATGTCCACTATACAAACATCTCACACACAACCTTATTACAATATGCCACACTCTACATTGTTCCATAGACTAAAACACAATAAAATAGGTCACAACAAACCAAAACAGAAGAAATTTGAGTCCTTTTGTTGCACAAACATACATGCACACATTCCTAAGAAAAAACAACATTATACACAACCTCACCAGGCCAAGACCTAGCTGCCCACCTAAGATGGGAGCTATTAGGCTTCTGTTGACGAGTTCGGTTGACCCTGAGGTTGACTGAAGGTCTTGGTTCCTCGTTTCGGTCCCTCCCAACTTTGGGCGCTGATCCAGAGACTTTTTTATGGATTTTGGTCGGTGGTTCAGTCGACCCTAGGTCAAACCAAAACTCGTGGCAACCTAGACAAATTTCCAAAAATCCTCTTAATTCATACCAAGCATATTTTATTTAAAAAATGAAATTTAAACATCCAGAATCATGGTTTTCATCACAAATCCATTATCTCTAATATCCTACACATCAAAATTACCGATATGCATCAAATCAAGCATTAGATCATTAGATCATCGAATGATCATACAAATCAAGTCAATATCACATATAACAATCCATAGTCCTAATACATACAAATCAAATATTATATCTTAACAACCTATTTCTCATGCAAATCATCCTAGATCATCATATCTATTAAGCTTGCTATCATATTCCTATGAAAATGACTAGCATAATCACCAAGGAAAACCTACCTCTCTTCCCAAGTTATTTCAGAAACTTTTGGGATTGGAAGATCACCCCAAATCTTTCCCTAGCCTTCTTTTCCCTTTGTTCTTCTTCCTTATTCTTTTTTCTTCTTCTCATCTTTTCTCTTTTCTCTCTATGGTCGAAACCCCCTTTCTGATCTGGTTTTTCCGTCCTTTTTCCTCTTTTGGTCGTGTGATACAATCCAGCGAGCTTCCTCTCAAGTCACGCTCCTAATTGGAAGGAGTTGATGGAGTTAGGGAAACATTTCCTCTATCCATACAGTTGCTAAAAATTCAAATTAAATGAAAAGACCATTCTAACCTTACCTCATTCCCTTGGGCCATACGACCAACCCATGTCCAATCTACTTTACACGTTGAGCCCAAGCACTAATCTCCTAAAATTCATGAAATTACATAAGTTTCTTAATGTTTTTACTTAATTACAATTAAGTCCTATTCTTCAAATCAAGACCTATGGTTCATTGTAATTCTTCTTCAAGATTAATATTATTTAAATCAAAATTTAATCATGTTAATTATGATTTAGGGTCCGGGTCATTACAATACTGAAGGTACAATACCTCTCAGAATTTAGGTAAAACACACCAATCACACACATATGTTTCTATATATATCTCAAATCATATAATAGTATTTCCGCACAAAACCCAATACTTTATATACATAGCATTATACAGTGATTCATAGTCTAGAACACTTCTAAAACTATAAACCATTTTAAAAACATGATTCTTATCATCTTACTCAGGGTATTAGAATTAGGTCTTATATAGAATATATAAGAGAGGGTACATAAACATCAACAATGGTTTCACCATACTAAACATGAGTCTAGGCCTAAATATAAAGAAAATTGAAAGGGAAACTCACATGTGTATTGTAGAATCCTATTGATGGTTCTTCCTCTTCACTTGATCTTCACTAACTCTAGGCTTCTAGGGTTTAAAGAGGCTAGATCGCTTATACCTAAGGCTCTCCACGTTTTCCAATGTTCTCCTAGTTTTAGATTGATGAAATTACATAAGTTTCCCATACGAGCTCTTCACCTGAAAACCATATCCAAGAATTTCCTCGAAATCTTGACTCAGCCACCTTAACGTACTATTTTGTTGATTTCGGCCTAATTCAAAGGTAAATACTTTCCTTTCTACTTTGATTCTAAACTTCTCCGACGCACCACCACCTACTGCTGTGGCAGCCTTGTCTTCTTCAACTTTTTGAGCTCGAACGATATCTCTATAGCTTGATATTACTTTTTGAGGATTATTCGAAGAGTCGCCTCCTTGAACAGTTTCTCTCGGATTTTCCACCAGATTCAATGCTGCCGCAATCTTGTCCACATTATATTCGGCATCTAACAAATCTTTGACTGCTAACTTCACGTCGTTATCCATCTTCCTCTTTAAGACAACGTTTTTTCCTTAATAGATTTAAGGGGATTGATCATTCTAGACCAAAAACTTGATTGAAAGTTGAGATATTGAGATCCAAATCAAAGAAAACCAAGTTTAAATGACCAGTAGTAGAGTTCAGAAGTTCCAATAGGATCATCATCATAGGTCACCATAGATGAAAGAGTTTCTTTAGAGATGCACGTATGTGAAGAAAATGAAAACTTAGATGATATGATTGAACTTCAAGAAAAAATTAGCAATAGTAAGAAACCTGATAGCTAAGATGGAAGTCTCAATAGAGAACGATGAACATTTTGTAGACGACGTTATCTTGTGAACCTCACTGTCGCCGAAACCCACAGTTGAAAAATAAAAAGTGCTTATTTCACCAGCTGTGTGTTCACAGTTCACACCATGGGGATCATCAGATATTCACTCTACCTCTTATCTTGAATTTATTACTTGAGAGAAAATCTCAAGTTTGTTTGTTTAATAGTGAAACAAAGTTGTTGAGATTGACTTTGACACTAAGCCTTTTCATCTGATTTCCATCATTTAGAAACTATATCCAACTGGCTATGTCATGCTAGTCTTGCCATAGTACAATAGGCAAATAGGGAATGCAAAGGGACACTTAAGCAAGTTTGTTGTGGCGCCCTTGGTGAACATGTCACAAATAAGGAGCTAAAGCTAAGGGAGTTCTATAAGTCTCTCAATGATCGTTCTTATACTTGGTATGAGAATCTTCTACCTAAATCTTTTACTACATGGGATTCAATGGTGATTGCTTTCTTTTGCAAATTTTTTTAATTGTCTAGGAACATGTGACTATCATGGATCTTGGTCGGGGGGAGAGAGAGTCGAAGAGAACTTGGAGGACTATGTCAAAAGATTCTGCGACATGGTTATAGATTATCAAGAAAGTTGTGTATCAGTGGGATGCTCAAAGAATGTTGTTTGGTGTTAGGGAGCCTAGAAATTGGAACTTTCACAAGCATGTAGGTGTCTACCAAATGCATGGAGGTGAAGACTCTTAAGAGCACATAAAATAATTGGAAGCATGGACCTCATATCATGTCCAATTGGATATGGTTTCTTCATGATGGAAATTGGATAGGGAAGCCAGTATTAAAGTCGAACTTAATTGCTTTGTTCTACTGTTTAACAAAAAAACTTGTGATTCCTCTCGAGTAAGAATTTCATGTTGAGGAGGTAGAGTGAATATGCGATGATCCCCCTGGCATGACTTGCACAGTTGGTGGAATAGGCGTTACTAGTCTCCTTTCAACAATTGGCTCTGGTGATGCTAAGTGAGGTCGGGGTTTACGAGTTTCAAAATGTTCCTTATTCTCTGTTAAGATTCTTCCATCTTAGCTATTTGGCTTTTCATTAGTATTATATATTGTTCTTGATATCCTATATGTGATATAGGTCCTTACTATCTTTGGATTATGTATCTCTAAAGGGACTTCTCTATCTATTGCGGCCTATGATGATGAGACTACGAGCTGGTAATGCTGAGGATTTGCCTCTGTTTTTTCCTTAAATCATCATAAAGAATCAAGCAGATTCCTAGCGAAGTCTAAAAAATGTAGGTGAGTAATATCATCGTCGTTGCAACACGTACCTCATGGTATTATATGAGAAAGTGTTGATACTTGATACCATCAAATGCCTGAATCAGTTGTCTGATTGTTCCTCTGCGGTTGCATCCTAGTGACCTGTGAGCAAAATGGATATTTTGGATATCCAAAATGGGCATTTTGGCACGATAGACCTAACAACATATTGACCCCTTTGGGAGGCATTGATAACTCATGTCCTCACTCTTAAGTGGGTGGTTAGACCCACAATAAAGGCTATTACTAATGGCATTGGCAACATGGTTGTGTTGGACCTTCCTACAGACTTCCTTGACTGCTCTTTTTTTTCCATCACCACCCAAACCTCTAATATTCCAACTAAGAATCTTCATAAACTCCTAGCCAAAGATCCTCCTGAAGAACTAGCCGTACTGTTCCTTCTTTCATATTCCCCATTCTAGATTATGAAGTTCTCTGACCATAGGAGAGTTGTACCCATCCACACCCTCCATACGACTCCTAAATCTGGCTACGGCCTGCGAGATGCCCACGGAAACTCCAGGTTTGTTAGAGATTTCTAGCCTAAACAACTTCTCTATATCCTTCACACTCACATAGTCATCTAATCCAGAGTGACCCTCTCCCCATCCCTAATAACATTATTAACCTCATTATTCTCCCACCTGACCTTTTCACCTGCTGTAACTAGTCCCTCGATAGAAGGTTATTAAGAAGAATTTGGGAGTTCATAATAGGAGGTGGATTTTCTTGCCATCAAATGGTGCATTCTCGGGTATTTTGATTATGTGGGATACTAACAAGTTAGAAGGGGCTGAAGTGGAAGTAGGCACTTTTTGTTTGTCTATATTGTTCAAAACTCAGGAGGATGGTTTTGAGTGGTTGTTCACCGGATTGTATGGTCCTAACTCATATAGAGTTGGGGAGACTTTTTGAGAAGAAATCATGTCTGTTGCTGGCAAATTCCAGAAAACTTGGTGTCTTATTGGTGATTTCAATGTAGTCCGATTTGTCGGAGAAAGGAATAGAGGTTCCTTTATTAATCATTGTATGAGGAAGTTTTTGGCCCTAATTCAAGGCCTTGCTTTAGTTGACTACCCTCTTCTTGGTGGTAATTTCACATGGTCCAATTTATAAGAGAATGTATTGTGTTCTAGACTTGATAGAATTCTTGTGTTGGTTTACTGGGACTCCGATTTTCCGTCCATTTGCCAAAACTTCTTCCAAAGGCCACCTCGGACCATTGGCCTCAATCCCAGTCCTTCCCCATTTAGATTCGAAAATATTTGGTTGGTTCATAAATCTTTCTTATTTGAGATTGACAAATGGTGGAGGGAGAAGGAGAGTGGGAGCAGTGATTGGGCTGATTTTTCTTTCATGAGGTCTTTAAAATTTCTTAATGGTAGAATCAAAAGGTGGAATACATCAACATTTGGGGAGATCTCGGAGAAAAGAAGCCGGTCATTGCCTTTGATTGATGGATTAGATACCTTTGAACAACAAAGGGCATTATCTAAGAGTGAGAGGGACCTTAGGGAAACAGAGAGGGTTGTTGGATCTTGTTATTAGGCAAGAAGAAATCAAGTGGAGGGAAGATTCTAGGACTTCTTGGATTAAATAAGGAGATGGGAACACCTAATTTTTCTACAAGATAGCAAATGGGAGAGCCAAGGTGAATACTATTAATGGTCTTTTTGTGAATGGGGAGATGTTGGAGTATATAAGTGATATCATTGATGCCTTGAAAGACTTTTATAGGAAATTGTATACATCGGAACAGGATCTTTCATTTGATTTAAGGAATGTTCCATGGGAAACATTGAATAATCATCAAGTGGGTTGGCTGGAAAGACCTTTTGGAGAAGAAGAGGTGAAGGTGGCAATTATGAATGGAAAGAGACAAAGCACCGGGGTCGGATGGATTTTCGATGTCATTCTATCAGGATGCATGTGAGGTGATTAAGGGGGATCTAATGTTGGTATTTGGGGAATTCATCCAGAATGGGGTGATTAACAAAATTACAATGAAACTTTCTTGGTGTTGATTGCAAAATAGGTTGGGGCAAGAAATCTTAAGCATCTCAAACCCATTAGTTTGACCACTAGCTTTTACAAGATAATATCTAAAGTGTTGGCTTTGAGACTAAAGATTGTGTTAGGGGAGATTGTGTGTAAGAATTGATCTGCCTTCATTGCGGGTAGATGGATCGTGGATAGCGCATTAATGCAAATGAAGTGATGGAGAAAAGAACAAGAAGTAGTTTGCAAGGTTTGATGTGTAAATTAGATTGGAAAAAGGCGTACGATAGAGTGGGATGGGGCTTTATTGATTCGGTGCTGAAATGGAAAAGGTTTGGTCAAAGATTGAGGAAGTGGATCGGTGGCTGGATCACAAAGGTGAACTTCTCATTTTTAGTAAACGGGAGTGTGTATGACCATTTTAAATCATCTAGGGGCCTTCGTCAAGGGGATCTCCCCACTAATTTTCACCCTTGTGGCTGATGTTTTGAGTCATTTTTTCACTATTGTAGAAAGCATGAGGCTCATTGCTGGTTTTTGGGTGGGTAGAGATAGTGTCACATCCCAAACTTAAGAGATCTCAAAGGAGTCCCTAAGAAGTCTGAAATAGGACTCTTACCCCATTCTACATGGGAGTGGTAGTCAATACATTGCCAAATCATGAAAAATAAATTTAAGATATTATAAAATATTGAGAAATAAGTCAAAATATAGCTATTACATCCAAATTGAAAACACAACACACAACGGAAATAAAGCAAAATCCTCTCGTTTCATGCTCAAATCAAACTCCTAGATAAAGTAAGGCTTAACAAGAGCCAATAATAAACTTTGGCATGCAAGCCAAAAAAATCTAGTAAAATCTCTAATAAAATCCCTAATTAGCTTCTTCGATAAAATAAGTAACTTCGTCAAAACTTTGTTCATCGGCTTGGTCTCCATAATCCAAGTCATCCTCCTCTATAATTCTTGAAATATGGTTGCTTGAAAGCGTAAGCTACATTTAGCCAGTGAGTAAACAAGTCTAACAATATTTAAGATTGAAGTAGGGACAATGCCACTCTTCAATGGTAATCCATATAAGAAATAAATAAGTGAATCAAGTGATATGTGTGAATCATGTAATAAATGCTGAATGTGCAAATGAACCATGTGATATGTGCTGAATATACAGGAGGTCAAGTTTTAATGAATGAAAAACATGTATAATCACCAAGTGTGATCTAAACAAACAATCTAATATGCAGTGCAAGCTGTTAGGTACATTAATAATGTAAGTTCCCACAAAATTGATCCTTCTTTGAACAAGATGTCTTAACGAACTATCCCCCCATATAGGACCACTTTAAAAGATAAGATATTCTATGTGCGCATTATAGTTCTAAGGGGCATCGACCTAGAAGGTACAAATCCCCCACTTATTTTTTATGAAGGGAAAATCCAAGGCATCACCAATGTGAAATCTCCTCAGGGAAACATACTTATTAAATAACCAACAAAATTTCATTCCTTAGTGGCCCATAACACAATAACCGGTATATTGGGATAGCCAGTCCCTCAACACATAAAAATATAAGTCTCCTCACCTATTATGATTTCCAAATCATAATACTCTATTAATCATCATGAAATCCAGAAGTATGGATTCATATCAAGGGTAAGGCATTCAAACCCAATCCAAGGTCATGAAGCAAATGCTGTGCAAGTGAGAATGTGCTCATTAACTAAGCAATCAAAGCATGTGTACAGTGTGTAATATGCCTAAATAATATGATAGCAGTGAGTATATAAGCAATATGAGTTTATGTCAAAATATCAACACAAGACATAGTAATCGGGTCCATAAAGAAGTTAGTATATGAAATAATCATAAATTAGCAAAACTAACATCATAATCAGTCTAATTAGGTCAAAATAAATAAGTTTGTGAAATTTCAAGTCAAACGAACAACATTGGCAAAACTCAACATGCCGAGGGTCTGCCGAATGGGTTCGGTGGCTTTATTGGCAAGCCGAAAATGCTGCCGAGTCTCCCCTTTTGATTTTTGGGTTCCTCTCCTTTGGTCTTTCAGTCAGGCATGGCATACTCTTCGGTATGCTGAGTTTGGCCTCAGTTACAATTCCAGGGCCTTAAAAATTGATCTGTGGCGCTCGGCATGCCGAGTTGAGCTCGGTGGCATTTCCAAGGGCCTGAAAAATGCTCTGTGGGGCTCAGTGGGCTTTCGGCAGACCGAGTTGGCTGCCGAGGCTTCCTAGAAGTGTTCGGTGGCATGTTCGGTAGACCAAGCAGTCCGACGAACCTCATAGTTTGCACAAAAATCTTAGTTTTTGCTTCCTCTTGAACTTTAAATACAAAACATGATTTAGTAACTTCATATAACTTGGAATTCCGCACAAAATCCAATAATAATACCTAATGAATCATAAATTAAATCAAACTCACCATGTCCTAGCTTTAAAACTCAGAAAATTAGTTTGAAAACCATGAATATACTTCATACTTAAAGAACGTAACTTTGTACTCCTATTTAAATCATATATAAAGTTATACTTGTATACTTACCTTGCTTTGGTGATTGGTGTTGAGAATTACACCTCTTCTTCTTCTTCTTCTTCTTCTTCTTCTTCTTCTTCTTTTTCTTCTCCAAGTAATGAATCAACCTCCCAAGGCCTTGTGTTTATATAGGAACTTAAGAACTCTAGGATTAGAATCTCTAGGAACTCTAATCTCTACCCTTAGATTAGTTTGTTTGAATCTCAGCCCTTAGATTAGTTTTACAGCCTTAATTTGTTTCTTTCTAAATTGATTTCTTACAATTCCTGTTGCAGAATCCTAGCTTTATTACTATTCTAGTTTGTAGAGAATACTTACTAATACTTAGTTTTAAATCTCAGCCATTAATTGGAGATTGAAACCTTCTACAAGATCCTAGCCACATGTCTTAACTTTAGAAGTTATGATTGTGTGTGTTGTATCCAGTTTCCTTTTTATACAACCCACCAATCACAATCGGTCAAAAGTCAAACATGACAGCTGTTACCTAAATTTTAACCTAATTTTCTGTTATTTACACGTTAGTCCTATTGGTTTGTTTGGGTTATTACAGATAGGGTCCTGATATTCCATTTACACTACACAGATGATACCATTATCTTCTTTGAAGTTGTTGAGGACCAGGCTTGTTGGGTCAAATCTATATTGAGGTGCTTTGAGATGGTTTTGTGTCTCAAAATTAATCTTGATAGATCAAGTATCTCATGATTTCATGTGGAGACAGGTAGAGTTCAATAATTTGTTGAATACTTGGGGTATAGGATGGTTGATCTACTATTAGGTACCTTGGTTTGCCATTGGGGGACAACGCAAGATCCTTTTTCCTTTTGGCTGCCCATTATTGAGAAGTTAGAAAAATGTTTGGCCACCATGAAAAGAAACTACTTATCTTTTGGGGGAAGGGTAACGTTGATTCATCAGCATTGGCCAATTTACCGATTTATTTGTTGTCCCTGTTCCATGCTCCAAGTAGAGTAGTAAGAGCAATTGAGAAAATTCATAAGGATTTTCTTTGAGAGGGTAGGGGAATACGAAGGATCATTTGGTGATTTGGGACATGGTGTGCAAAAGAAAGGATTCAAGGGGCCCTAACCTGGGAAAGATAACAGCTCGTAATTCAGCACTACTTGGCAAATGGCCATGGAAATTTAGCATGGAAAATAGTATAGGGTTATTGCTAGCAAATATGAGATTGTGATAATGGATGGGACATTCGCCAATCTACATGGATTTATTGCCATAGTCCGTGGATGGCCATCTTTGCATTTGCTCCTCTTTTCTACTCCCACTCCTGCGTTTTGGGGTTGGTATGGTCTTCGTGTTTCCTTCTGGCAAGACAATTGGAGGGGAGAGGCCAAGTTTTGCTCTCGGTTTCATAGACTATTCTTGGTTTTGCGACATAGGGATGTGTTGGTGTTAGATGTTCTTTCTTGTTCATGGTCGGGTTTATCCTGGAATTTTGAGTTTATAAGGGATTTAAGGCCAGCAAAACTGGAGGAAGTAGGTAGTCTTTTTGTTCTCCTTCAACACTTCTTTATTGATTATCGGTATCCTGATGTTCGTGTTTGGTCCTTAAATTCCAGTGACTTGTATTCCTCTAAATCCTTCTTTCACTATCTTTGTAGGGACCAAAATCAAGGTTATGTTCCTTTTTCTTCATTCAGACTTTGGAAACCTCCAGTTCCACCTAGAGTCAAGTTGTTTGTGTGGACTTCCATTCTTTATAGAATCAAAATGTCTGCCATGATGCAAAAGAGGGTAATCTGGCTAGTTCTCCTCATATTTGTTTCATGTTCAGGAGGCAGGGTGAGTCAGTTGATCGTCTATTTCTCCATTGCAGCTTTGCTAGGGACGTGCGGATGTATTTCATACAGATTATTGGGTTGATGTGGGTGATGCCGGAGAATGTAGTTTCTTTGTTGACCCAATGGAGGTTCAGAGGCTTGGGGAGGCGCGGGAAGATACTCTTTGATTTGATATTCTTTGCCACCCTATGGACTATTTGGAGGGAAAGAAATAGATGCATTTTTTAGGACTCATAGAGGTCACTTAGTTCGATCATTGATTCTATCCTGGGGATGGTGGCATCTTGGGTTGCAGTTAAAGCAGATTTCAAGGACTTTTCGAATGAGAGAATTATTAGGGGTTGGACGGCTAGTCTTCTCGTCACCAGGACGGGTCATGCAGAGTAGAGTTTGAAGGGCATCCCCGAAGGGTTTCATCAAACTTAATTTTGATGGCGTGTCTTTCGAGAATCTGGGGCCGTCGGGGATTGGTGGGGTGTTTAGAGATTTGGACGGGTAGAATTCATGCTTTCTCGGACCCAATTGGGGTGGGGGGATTCTACAACAGCGGAGATATGGGCTTTTGATAGTTGGACCTAGAGAAGTGGGGTAGGGAATTTATAGGTGGAGGGCGAATCTTTTTCAATGATTTCATGGATGTTAGAGACCTGTTGTTACCCATGAAGACTCGTGCATCTTGTTATATTTGGGAGGTATCTTAGTCAGGAGTTGAGTGCTACTTTCGTCGACATCCCTCGGTCGGTAAACGAGGTAGCGGATGGTTGGGCCAGAAGGGGGTGGGTAGGGAGGTTTTGGTGGCAGGGATTCCTATTGAAGATAACCTAGAGAACTCAGTTTGAGGGTGAATTTTGGACCTTGGGTCTTTTTAACCTTAAGACGTCCTAGTTTATTTTTTTGTTTATTATATGGGTGGGTTTTGTTCATGTGCTTTTTTGGGATCACACTTTGTGATTTGCTATATGTTGTATCATTTTTATGTTTTATGATGACTAATGAATATATTGTTAATTATCAAAAAAAAAAAAAGAACATGGTTGTGTTGGATATCATGGACAAGATTGACTCCCCTTGTGCCCTGCCAAAACACGTCTCTAAGCATCCACCTAGATTAGAGAAAAAATAATAGAATACTTGTTTTCTATTGAGAAGCTATGTTTTTTGTAAATGGAATTGTTATGATCCCTTTGTTTTGAGATTGACAAAGGATCTATTAATCTTTTAATATATAATGCTACTACATGTTCGGCGAAAAAAATTCCTTCTCCGAAAGGGTTTACGATGTAATTGTATAAACAAAGGACGAGTGAATTTTTGGCTGCCTCGAGGGCCAGTCACCAGGGTGTTAGAGAAATTATTTTCTTGAACAATCATAAAGCATCATCTTGTTGATGTATGCCATCATTATTCAATCAATAGTCTCTTATTGATTGCTTGGCTATTATTACAAGGCCTTTTACAAAGTAGATGGCACATTTTGTGTGCCAGGCTAATGCAACCATAGGAGATCCATCACCATTGTCGGATGAGAAGTCTTACATACATCGTGTTTCTTAACTTTCACTCTTAGTGTAGCTATTGAAGGTGATTTTTTCGAGGACAAACTTATTAGACATATTTTTAATAGTTTTACCCTATGGCCGGGTATGAGATTTTGAGAGAAGGCATGTTCGATAACAAGGTCGAATAACATGGATTCCCTACCCTGATGGGTCTTATACCATGTTGTGCCAGTCTTGTGGTCGCTTAGTGACGTGCTGACTCACCCTCAACACTATTTACACTGCTACCTTCAATGGACTCAAGAATTAACCTTGGTTGACTCTGAGATTTGTCACCGTCGAGGTTGCTCTTTGTATGACCACCCTTTGATGGGCTGTTGCCGTATATAGATGGTAGAATATCTGGATAGGTAATTAATTGTTGTCTTCATTAAATGCCAGAATTGGTCAGACATTATTACTCATCTTGCCTTATCATCGTTGTGCCTTGATGGCATTGCGTTGGTGAACACATAAGGTCATTGCATGCCACGGAGGATAAGTAGTTTATCACCATTTTTAAATTCTAAAAGTAGACACAATAGTAGGTCTGGCCATTCATCTTTTTAACAGTGACTATTGGCAAACCAGGTGGAATGATGGATCATTTTAATAAATCCGGCATCGAGAAGTTTATGAATCTCTCTTTTGAATTGTAGTTCATCAACGGGACAAAAGATTCTGACAGATTGCTTGATTGATTCATATTCAAGAGCATCATTAAGTTTATGGACAACCAGGGAGATGATGTCTTCCTTTTCCTTCGGATATATCAATAAAGACTAGCCCTTTCTCTTTGCCACCACCTATATCATTTTCTTCTATTCCTTCAACTATAGACTTAGTGCCATCTTCTGTCTCTGCTTGTTCAGGGGTGGAGGGCATTCTATCTTCCTCCATCCTTGTGTACCATCATTGGCATCGTAAATGGTTGACAGCAATGCCATCGGGCTTGACAAGCTTAACACAATGTTAAGTCAATTGGTGCTTACTTTCCAAAGCTGATTGTGACGTTGCATGTTCTAACTTCTTCCCATTTTAGGAGATGCAATCCATGTGTTGGGGCCACTTTAGTTTCACCATCAAGGGCTATCTCACAAAGGACATTGATTCGGCAAAATGTATCTTGTGCCTTTCAAATGGCTGTTTTATAGCTCTTGTTTCGACTCACCTTCCTTTCCATTTAGCCTTAACACACTGATGATATGTTGATGGGACAACTTTGTAATGATGAAGCCACGGTCTACCCAGAACAATGGATAGTATACATCGACATGTAGGATGTGTACCCTTGTCAGGGAGTGGGTTGGATCCTATTAAGAGGTCCACTAGAGATCATAAATTGTTGAAGAAACAACATGATGTTTCTTTTGTCCCGTCTAGGTTATTTGGAAAATAAAGAACTGGTTGATATATTCAAGATAATTATGTATTTACAAAAGACCGTTTCAATTCATCCTATTTCATCAGATCCGAGATGCAATATGGTTCCAAAAAATGAACCAGATATGGACAGTTCCAATAAGATTTCATTCTTGAACAAAAATCCATTTTTTGATTTATTTATACATCGGCATGTAGGATGTGTACCCTTGTCAGGGAGTGGGTGTCACGACCCAAACCGGAAATTCCCGATTTTGTAGGTTTTCCAGTTCAAGTGCAACCTTCACCTCGTATTTCTACGGGTGTGGCTAACAAAATTAGATTCATAAGCGGAAGTTCTAACAGTTCTAGTAAGATATAAGTAAC
>JAUPMG010019294.1:384-15242 GCA_031762675.1 Pachysandra terminalis | reverse complement strand
CCCCCCCCCCCCCCCTCTCTCTCTCTCTCTCTCTCTCTCTCTCTCTCTCTCTCTTAATCTAAGCCAAAAATTTAGGGTTTATGAGACGAAGGGAGTATGTATACTCCTCACCATAAGTTAAGGTCATGTTTGGACTGCACAACCTAGGTTTTCACTTAAGTGGTGATCTAACCCAAGTCTCAAGGTATACACACCTAATTCTAAGTTTGGGGTCCACTCAAACCATGTTCTACTCTTCTCTATGTCAAACTCACTAGTCCAACCTCGCTCACCTGACAAATGACCAAAATATCCTTTCTAGATTTACGAAATTTTTCGGGCCGTTACATTCACTCGCACCTGGACCTGTTGTGTGAAGATCTTGCAAGGTCTCGGAACCAATGTCTGGTGGATACTATGCAAATGTTCCTATAAGAGAGGTACATGAGGTATACTCATGTGTCCTTTGAGAACATCAAAGGAAGACTAGAGAGGCTCGACTTGGAAACTACTCTACGGGCAATGATATGGTCTCACATTGAGCCCAAAAGAACAGTTTCTCTAGCCTCCATATTGGATTTGAAGGTAGAGTTCGAATTCCATCCCTATATTTTGCATTGGGAATTAATCGTAGGTTCTATTTCTTGTGTTCTTTGTGTTTTATTCTTGTTGATGCCTTGTTTGTGTAGACTTATTTACCTAATAGTAATACGTTTGCTTGTCTATGCATATTATGGTGGTTAGTATGACATGTGTTGTATGTTTTTTGTCAAAATTTGTATGCATTACTTTGTAGGTATATCTCTTCATACGTGTTTTGTTTGTGTGTTATAGGTCCCTATAGTAAATCTAGCTAATTTGCACACATATGAATACACACACCACTATTCATGTCGTTATTCGTTGTTTTACCCCCATTGGGATGAGACTGTGCCTATATAGGTATATCTTTTGTGTGATTCCCAATGGGTTGTTGTAATGAACTAAAAAAATTCAAAATTTAAGAGAGGGTATTTTGGTAATTTACTTGAAAGACTAAGGGTAAATTAGTAATTCAATCCAAAGAAAAATTATGTTGCGTGAGAACTCTATTAAATAAATTTTGAGAGTAGTGGAAAACTTGAAGACTAATTAGAATTAGTAAGTGGAGTTAATCCAAAGGTCAACTTAACTTAAATCCATTAAACTTAAACGAGACAATAAGGACCCAACCAAATAGGACCTAAACTTAAGATGGAGTATAAATACTCCTTATAACTTAGAAACCCTAATGTTGTTGGAAAATTAGAAAGGAGGCTAAGCTAGAGCAAGGGGAGAAAGCTTGGAAATCAGAAAATCAAGGGGAACAAGAAGGAACAACAAAGATATAAGGAATCCATAGCTACAACAATCTCTAAGGTGAGTGGACTTTCAATTCTTGGGCATTTGGGCAAAAACCCATATTTCAATACCCTAGTACAACTCTTAATCTTTAAATGCTATGAGAATGAGTAGAAATTAAATTATATGATGTATGAAGTGTTTATGATGTGTTCTTAAATTAGGGCAATGGTAAAATAGTGTTAGAATGATGTAGAAACCTATGATTTAAGATGATAAATTGTTGATAAATTTATTATTAGCAGAAGAGTAAAGTTGTGATTGAAGAAACCAGAAAACCCCCATTTTGTGCATCGTCGATAGCCTTGGATGGTATACCGTCGGAATCTGCCGACAGGAAAATCTCCAGTGTTTGTGTGTTGACCGGTAGCTCACCAGTACACTAATGAGCCTACCGATGAAGTGTTTGTATTATTTATCTCCATTTACTTAAGATATTACATATAAATAAGGAAATACCCCCCAATTTGGATTCAATAAAAATACTCTTGAACCGTAATTCTGAATGAGTAAAAGTTAACTCTCCAATTTTAGAACAAATTTCAGTTTTCAGGATTTTTGTCAAAACCATGATTTTCGAGTAAGGACATGTTTAGCCAACTGTTGAGACCCATGATTTTTGTACTATCTAGTTATATCATAATTTGATTAGATACCAAAAGTTCGGTAGGAAAAGTATTATATCCTACAATTTAAAAATGTTTTAGTGAAAAGTCAATGTTTTCAAACTTAGTCAAATTTGGAGAAAATCCTGTGACCCAGTTTAGATATAAATGGTACTTCGGGATATGTGTGAAACTTTAAGGTGAGGTGTTAGTCATGATTGAATTCAACTATGAATTGTGTAATAGAATGTGAGACTAGATGTCCCTTATTTGCCTTGTAAATTCCCAGGAATACAATTAGTTTATGTAGTGACTTAAATATAGAGAGAGTTAAGATAACTCAAGTTAGTGACACTAAGGTGAATTGACTTCAAATGATTGTATGATCTAATATTAGATGAATGAATGAATTGCCTTCAGATGATTATATGAACTGATCTTAATGAATATGTGAATGGATATTGGTTGAATGAGGAAATTGATTTTGGAAGATTATGTGAACTAGTTTGATGAACATGTTATTTGACCCTAGTGGGAACGGTGAACTGATTCTGAATGGATGTGTGGACTAATCCTAGTTGGATATTGTTTAGGTCATATTTTCAAAATTATCACCAATGGACCAGATTTTGCCATGTGGTACAAATCAATACATGACTTCACAAAAAAGATCAATCATGGTCATGATCGAAGTGATTTTGATTGGAAAAGAAGTCAAAATGGTAGTGATGAAAAATTGGGCATGGCCGGGAATCGATTGGCCGTAAATCGACCGGCCACAATTGATGGTCGGTCGCATTACATTTCGACGATAACTGTATCGATCGTGACCAAGGTCGGTTAAACGGTCGGTCGCTCGACCGAAGAAAGGTTGACCATGGTCAATGGTCAGCCATGTAAACCAAAGGAGGAATAAGGAAAAGAATGTCGGCTATAGATCTTATAACACGTTGCATAATGATAAGAAGACATATGGCCGACATCTATAATAATCGTCAAGTTCATAACCGATGGGCAAGATGGTAAATAGTTGCCCATTAGAATAACTGAACCGCATGAGACAAAAAGTGGAGGTCAGTTATTAATTGTATGTGATAAGAGACATGTGGCATTAACGCTTGAAAGTAGTTTTGATAACTACTTTCACATGGCATATCATGAAGGTATCACATGGCATGCACACATGGAGGCTTCAATGTAGCTATGATAACTATCTATCATTACAAATCCCAAAGAAGAGATATGGAGGTGGAAGTTATCTTAACCATCCTCACATGGCACATCTTGAAGATGACACATGGAAATATCTTTTAAAGCTTCAAAAGTAGTTTCTACAACTACTTGCATGTGGCGAGAGAAGAAATTTTCAATTCAAAGAGGCAACTAGCTTCAGAAGCTATAAATACAAGTGTTCGACAACAAAGAAACTCTCCACAGCAAATCAACCAAAGCTATACATAGCCTCAGAAGCTATAAATACAAGTGTCCGACAACAAAGAAACTCTCCACAGCAAATCAACCAAAGCTATACATAGCCTCATTCATGATCCCGAGTGATCATTAATCTAGTATTCTGCAGGGATCTTGCTGCACCTACTTCATCATCCGAACCAGTCGGCCACGGAGGAATCCCAATCGGGCGTTCTTCAGAACCCTTCTTGATTGTCCCTTGCATGCCGAGTTGTGCACCAGCAAAGTAACTTAGTCACGTCCAATAGCCGGAGCCCAAGGAACCGTTGGAGGTCCTCTCGAGAGTCTCTTGCATGCCGAATTGTGCACCCATGAAGTAGGTTAGTCACGTCCCACAATCAAAGCCCAAGGAACTTCTGGAGTTTTTTGCATTTTTCTTGTTTACCTTACTTCTTAGAAGGTTTACCTTCTAGTTGTATGTTATCTTTTGTTCTGGTTTATATAAATATAAGATGCTATTGATCGCGTAAAATCAGCTTCTCTGGATCAGCCATTGGTCCTTCGAGATTAGAAGCCACATAATCGTCTGATTCACAATCGGTCGTACATCGACCGATTTACTTTGATAGTCAACTTACGCAGTTAACTTATACAACTTGTCTTTCAGGTGAACTCTTAAGAGTTCTGGCATGCCTGCACCCACTTCGGCCACACGACCGAGAGTGAACCTGCAAACCGACAGAGATGCGAGTCAGAGTTGGTTTTTCGGACCAACAGATATATGATTTGACTCCAGTTTGTTGAATATGAAATCTAATTCTAGATGGATAAATGAATTCATCCTAATGGTTGTATGATTTAATCTTAGTTAATGCGTACTCTGGTGTGTATATATTATAGTAGATGTATTGTAAGGTAAGTAATGAGCTTGACTATATGGATCACTAGAATTGTGATGTGAATGACTGTGTTATTACGGTAGTTGAAATGAAAGATGAAATGATATACATGTTTATGAATGAGCATAAGACATGATGATGAAGTGAGATGTAGAAATGATGTGAGATTTAGGATACACTTAATCCTAATTGTTTATCTTATTATAAATGAGCATGATATGTGAAAATGTAGAAACTATGAATGATTCCAAGATGTACCGTAACATGATAGTGTAAATCTATGACTTGTATGGAAATGAATATAAGCCCAAGATGTGGTAACTTATGAGCATATACAATATGACTTATACATACTGGATACATGATTGAAAGGGATGAATGATTACACATGGAATATTATGTGTGTGTTTAGAATTCATTATATTCTATGACAGGTGAAATACTTATTGAATGCAGATTATGACATATTATTCAATGTTCATGTGAGATGTATATATCTATACATAACATGTATAATTTTTGTGATAATGCCATGCATTATCTGAACTGTTCATGTATTATTTTGGGCCCCACTGGGTAACCCAATGACCCGACTAGAGTTTGGATTCTTTGTGATAAGAACCAAAGGGATGATGTGAGGATAAATGGACTCAAAGATGAGTGCCAAAGAGTGATGACGTGTTGAAGTCCAAGAAGGGCAAGATTTAAGTCGAGATGTCTTTGGGAGAGGGATTAGCTACCCCTTGTTCCGAATTGCTACTCATATATAACCTGGAGTAGGGTGTATATATGAGGGATGTACAAAACACGTATGTTTATATAACCCGGATTTGGGTGTACACATTCATATGTGGTGAGAGTAATATGTCAGATACTTGTGAACTGGTATATCTCACGGAAGCTGAAAGATTGCCTTGATTGCGGACCTTATATAAAAAATAAAGGTGGGACAAGAGCACCCATGGGTTGAAAATCCCTAAAACTCTGTTGTACACATAGAATCTACTGTTGACCTTAGCCAGAATTAGTACATGTGATCGATAAGACGCATCGGTGGCCTTAGTGGAAATGTAACGTGGATATCCAAGGGTCATAGTTGTGACAACATGTATTGTATTTCATGTGTACTGTACCTACCATCGTTTGGTGTGATGGATTGTTTAATCATGACATTGCATGCAACGAAATGAACCAAAGCATTATTCGTGCATAGCATGCATCCATGGAATGAGAATGGAAAGGTGAATTACATTTGGTGTGATCTGTTATGATATGATTGTTGAGATCTGGAACATATAAATGTTTAGGATTGATACATGTATAACTGTCAAGAATTAAGATATGTGAATGTTAAGGAATAAAACATGGATTTTCATACGACACCTATATGATCTTTCATATTTATGTTATTGGTTTGTGTTTCTGAGTAAATACCCAAGTATTGTGGGTCTACTCACGAGCTTTCAAGCTCACCCTCATTATATATTTTTTAGGTTAAACTGCGAATCTCTAAGTTTACAGCTGTTGGACTTGGGTTAGAATGCACCCACCTCATAGTTGGATTATATGGATCCTGGTATTGTACTTATATCAAAAACTTAGATTTTGATTTATTATTATCTCTTTGTTATTCACTGGTTTGCCACACCTGTGAAGGGAGTAAGAGTTGCATTTATCATTTCCTGGTGGGAAAATGAATAGGTGTACTCCCTAGGAGTGGGGTGTGACAATTGTCAAACTATTTTCCATGTGCTAGATATATTATTATACATGTTCTAGTTCGATTGTGCACTATAACGATAGGAATATCTTTATGGGTGCACATCTCAAGGAGGTTAAAAGGTTGTTGGTTTTATAGTAAAATCCTAAAACTAACCTCTAGACCCCTTTCCATGCACACAATGCCCTCATAGGTATATCTGATTGTGTGTGCATGAATTAGTTTGTTGCTTTGGTTGTGGGGCTTATAATAAAATTTGAGCCTACCAAGCTGTAGTGACCCTTGTCCTTCAATTATAATTCATATAATTTAATTATAATCAACAATAATAATCATTTGTGAAAGGTTACATAAGGTTATATATCTAATTAACTGGATTAAAACTAATTGTAATAACAAAAAACTACAGGGACCATTATATTCATATTAAAGATATTGGGGTTAACTTATGTAATTTTAATTCTTGTGGAGATTAGGGTTTATGGACTGGACGTATGAATCAATTGGGACTAGAGTAGTCATATGGACAATCCTCTCATATTAGAAATAATTCAATATTCGAATTTTGGATTAGCAGGATTGGGATAGAGATGGACGGTGAAATCCTAGATTCCCTCCAGCTTCCATCTAAGAACGTGGAGTTATATGCAAGCTCCCATAACCGAAATCCATCTTGTAGCGCACGACAAAAGGAGAGGAAAAGAGAAGAAAAGAGAGGAAAATAGATCTAAGAAAAAGAGGGTTCGAGCTAAGGAAGAAGAGGAAGAAAGGGGAGAACCAGAAATACTGAGAAGAAGATCAGTGGAGGATACTCTTGCTGGTGAAATATCTGCAGAAAAGATTGAGGTAGGTGATCTCCATGGTTCCTACGATAGTTATTTTCATAGGAATATAATATGGTTATTAGGTATGATCATCTAGAATGTTTGATTTCATGATATGTGATGAATCTTGCTGAGATCTACTTATATGTTTAAGAAATCTAACATGATGATGATGTGAGCAATGTATTATCATCTCGTGCATTATTTTCTAGACCTAATGTATGAATCTATACAAGATGATAGATTTGATATGTAATATGATAGAGATAGTGATTTGATGATGTAAATGAGGATTTTGAGCATGCAAAGTATGTCGTTGGCTTGTTGAAAGTTTGGTACGAATCCCCTTGATCTTCAGAAAATTTTTGGGCAAGTACGAGCCTCGATCTGACTCTCGGTCCAATTGAGCATACCTGCCGAGCTCCCCAAATTCTCTGGCCTTCCAGCCAAGCTCAGGGACGAACCGAACTACCTGTTGAGACCCTCAGTTCGACCTAGCTTGCTGCCAAGCCCCAATAAGTCCCATTTTATAAGCGCTGCAGGGTTTGGATGTTTATGTGTTGTGTTAGTTTGTGGGAAATATATGTGTGTGAGATTTTGTGGAGCAAAAAGGGTCAAATGCCTCAGTTTGCAATATGCTATGACCATGTATAGTAGGGGTGCAACTCAGTTCGGTTTAAACTGAAAACCAACTTTGGTTCGGTTTGGGTTGAGATTATAGAGATATGGTTTGATTTTCATTTTAAAAAAGCCAAACCGAATTAGTTTGGTTCGGTTTTGGGTTGAACCCTCGGTTAAATCGAACCAACCCGAAACCCAAACCTAATTGAACCGAATTTATTTTATACTAAATGTTTATATACCATATATGATTTTAGATTTATAGACTGTTTTTAAGAAACTTAAACATGTGTAAAGAGAAGTAAATTAGGTTTTCTCTTCAATAAGCCAACAAAGAGAGGAGAGGCCATTTCTCTGTCGTTTCTGCTTTTTCCACTTTTCCGACGGCCATCCTCTTTAACAGTCATCTTCTTCGACGATCATCAACTCCGACGGCTATCCTCTTCAACGGTCAAATCCATGTGAATGTTTTTAACATTTAGCTTTTTACCCCTCATCATTGCTCTCTCTCTCTCTCTTCGATCTTACAGGTTCAGCAACGGCCCTCTTTGTGTTTTGTTTGTTCGATTAAATGTTTTCATAAACAAATCTTTTTTTTCAGTAAACAAAATTCAGAACATTAATTTCAAACTAGATACAATTCTAAACAAAAAGAAAAATCTGATCTCCAGTGAGAAACAGATCAGATTGTTGGAAGCAACCACCCGAAGCCAATTCCGCATGTTATGTTTCGTCAAATACTTCTTAGTCAAGTAATTGAGATACCACTTAGAAAAATTGCTCAGAGGTAACTGTGATCTTGTTCTTGTCACGACTGACGGTGATGGCTTCGCCAAGAGCTCCGGCCTTGCCACCGACCTTGTTCCTCTTCGCAGGTTACATCCAAACCGAACCAAATCAAACCGAAACAGCGTTTCGGTTTGGTTTGGTTTGGGTTTAGTTTATTACAATTTAATTCGGTTTGGTTTATAGGTTTACAATTTCGGTTTGGAATTCGGTTTGGGTTGGCATTGTTTGATTTTGGTTCTGTTTTGGGTTGAGGTCAGCCCGAACCAAACCGAACTGAGTTGCACGCCTAATGTATGGTATACTACGATATATGATGAGATTTCTAGTGATATACATGAGATATGTAGTGTGGTATAATATTGGGTGAATATGGTTTAAGGCATAAGATATGCTGGTTTATGGTGTGTGAGTCCTATATGAACCCTGTGTGGTTGTGATGTGCTTGTGAGTGATGCTAGTGCAATCCCTAGTACTAGTTGTTTAAGAGTAACTAGAGAAGTTTACTGTGTGATAAGTTTATAGAATGATCCTAGAGTGATTATTGTGGGTTGTCAAAACTCTTTAGATAAGAGGGTTTATTGTGGATGTATATAAGATGGCTAATCCTGCCTTTGGGTAGTATCCCCTAAAAGGAAGATGGCTTTTCCTGGCTTTGGGTGGTATCCCCTGAAAGGAAGATGGTGGTTTCTACCTTTGGGTTAGCATCCCTTGAAAGAAATGGTTAATGATGTCTTCAAAACTCTTTAGCTAAGAGGCTCTGCTGTGGTTGTTTTAGCACATTCTTGGGATAGAATTCCCTAGAGAAGATGTGAAAGTGAGTCTGTGGTTAGGCTTGGCCTAACACCCCTTCCTGCATTCATATCATCATCTTCACTCCATCATAAGCACTTTTCATCCTAACTTAGCACTTCACTTGCATTCTTGTATGTGATTGTCATTTCATCTTTTGAATGCTCATCTTGTGTTCATTTGCATGGATTGCATAATTGTTGTGTGATGTGTGGCTTGCTGAATGAATTGTTGTGTTTATCATGAAAGTTGTGGATTATGAGAAGGAATGTTTCAGCATGGATAGTACCATGGGAGTTGGTTGTCATATAAGAGAGTGTGTGTTAACATGACTTAGTTCATAAGGATTCTAGTTTATGAGGAAGTGGTGTGTGGACACTTGGGATCATGAAGTGACGGTTTGTGAGAAAGTTAGAGACTTTCCATGTGTATGTTTATAGTCGTGGTGATAAGTGAGTATAATGTCATGACAATAATGTGATTTATGACATGTGAATACTATGATAATGATTTGAAAGCATGTAATATTTGCATGATCAAAATATAAATGTATGGTATGGCATGAATGAATTAATGAGATTATCATATGACTGTGAAAGTAGTTATTGTAAATTCCTTGGATTTTCCGATTGAGCCTCCAAATCTCACCCCTACGTTAAAATAGGTTATCTTCGAGAGTGACGATGGACCTGGGAGGTAGATGCTCGAAGAAATTGAGTGTTGCTATTTGGTTATGTGAACTTCTTGTAGTTGTTTAGTTTATGAATTATAAATTCATTTAATTGTTTTGACCCAAGTGAGCTTTCAGTTGTATTTCCAGTTGATAGTTGGATTTATATTTATGTTCGTTGGATTAGTTTTAAAGTAACCAAATTGATGAGACTTTCACTAAATATAGTTATACTCTGTGAACCACAAGGATGGTTGTATGGTTTGGGCACATCCACGAGTTGGATCCAAAGGTCATTTCCTTGATAATCCCTGAGATTATATATCTTGTATTCGGGACGTGACACAAGCATGCAAGCTTACTTGGGTGCCCCCTCCCCCCATATAGGTATATCTCTTTGTCACTTTCTGACAAAAAGGGGGAGAACTAGGTACTCCAACCATATTACATGATCGCTTGCAAGTATTAGTAAATTATTTTTGTAGTTACGTAAGAGTATGGGGGAGTGGATCCAAGAGCTGAGGGGGAGCACAAAGTGCCTCAAGTCTTACTTTTTGTATCTTAGCTCTAGGATGTTTTAGAATACCCAAGGAAGACCAACCTACAACAGTTATATCTGTCGGATGGCCCCCTAGCCAAGGTAAGTATCACTGTGTACACACTAGACAGCCCCTAGAAACCCAGTACTACATTCGTATATGTGACATAGTTTCAAAGGAGCTTGAGTGCCCTTTTCATATTAAGGGGTATTCAGCAGACCATGGTCATCTGGACTCATGTCCGGACAACTGGGTACTGCCCATGTTTAGTTGTCACTAACCGTGGATGGCCTTTGGGGAAAAGACCTCAGAAATTGGTAAAACAGGTTTTCCTAGGGCCCGGTTAACAGACCACTTTGGTCTAGTCGGCCGGTGGAGGTCCGGTCGATTCCGATCGACCTCCCGGTTGCAGAATAGCACCTTGCTGTTCTGCTGACCCTACAGTCATCCGGTCGACCAAACACTTCAGTCCAGCCGACCAGGTTGACCCAAGGTCGACTGGTTAGAACCTCTCGACACGCCAGACGTGGGAAAGCCCTCGGCCTTACACAGGGTTCGGTCGATCGACCAAAAGGTCCGATCAACCAGGTGTCGTGGATTTGAAAAAAAATCTAGCGGTTAGATATTTCAATCCTGGCTGCTCAGATTCCCGGGTCGACCGGGAGTTAGTCGTTAGGGCCTTTTATTATAAATAGATCCTTATGTCTTTTCCCCTAATGACCAGAGAAACCCGAGACGAATCCGATCAGAGCCTCGAAGAGAGAACCGATCATTCCTAATAGCTTGAAGAGAGTGAGAGAACCCTAAGAGCCTATTACGAAATCACCTTCTCTATCTTCTCCACCTCTCATATGGTTTGAGTATTCCATACTCGTGTTTTAGAAAAGATAGATTGAGCCAAGTCCTCAACCCTAGATATGTAGGAACCGATTGGTAGATTCACAATTACATCATTGGGTTGTAAGGCCTTTGTCCTCTTTTTAAGCCATCCATCGAAAGATCTAAAATAAAGAAGCGAAGTGAGGTTTCTTGCGAGAAGATCGGGCTTCAAGCACTCCATCGAAATTGCAGTTATTGGTAAATAATTTTGAGGCAAGTTCCTTTGTTTTTAATTTATTTAAAAACATGCACGGTGTAGATTGGTAGCAATCGAACTAAAATAAAAGAAATCCCGGTTCGAGGTGAGCCAAGTTAAAAACTTCATTGTAATGGGTAGAAATTGGAAAACCATTAAGTGAATACCTTAGAATCTTGCGAGGTGCCGTAAGGAGTGGATATAGGTCAGCGTGCCGAAATTGAGAACCCAAATGACAAAAGAGACCTCACTGTCCTTCATCTCACACTCTAGCTCCAGTTTAAAACCGAAATTAAGGAAATAAACAACTTTTAAGGGCATTTATGTCTCTCAGCCAAATGTAAGTCAAAACTCCCTAAAAGTTTCTCTCACGAGTATGGAATACTCAAGGGTATATTCGTAATAATAAATCAAGGGTATATACGTAATAATAAATCAAGAGAATCCTATTTTTGACTAGAAAGAAAATCCTAACTAACTCTCTAAAGTCTAACCGTTTCTTCTCTGACCGACTCGTTTAATCAGTTAAAAAACCTCTCGGCTCAGTCTCTCTCAGGTTCACTTCATTTCTTCTCTCTGCCACAAAACCCTAATTCTCGAATCTCTCTCTCAACTTTCTCATCAATGGAGATTCGCCTTCAACTCACGTTTCTCACCATCTCCATTCTCATTTTGTTCTGCTTCTCGACAACGAGCGTTGTCGCCATTGAAGAAGTTTTAAACACAACTTCAGCTTCGATGATATCATCTTCATTTCCTCAATCTCCATTACCTTCTCAAGATAACCAAGATTCTCTGTCTCCAACAGTTTTTCTTGAGCAAATCTTGACAAATCTCGGCTTCCAAGAGCTAGCCATGGTGGTTCCCTCCCTCTCCGACTCGGCCTTCACAACCTGGAACGGACCATCCACGCTCTTCGCACCGACCGATGCTTCGATCCGGAGTTGCCATTCCTGCTCTGTTCCTCTTCTTCTTCGAGAGCACATCGTTCCAGGTATCTTCTCCAGCAATTATCTTGGCAAACTTGCCTTCGGAACCAAGATCGAGACCATGAGTCCAGGCCGATGCATCACAGTCACTTCCGCCCACAACACCACCAAGATCTTCATCGGCGGTGTCGAGATCACACGACCTGAGCTCTTCAACAATGGTCTCATCGTCATTCACGGCATCGAAGGCTTCGTATCTCCTCTCTCGCCTTTCTCTTGCAATGTCGAGAGGATGACCTCTCTTTCCTTCCCTCCCCAACCATCCGTCACCGCACAAACTTTCTCGCCGTCTCCGATCATGCGCCTGATGCTAAGGGACGCTATGCTTCGCCTTCGCAACAATGGCTTCAACGTTCTCTCACTTGCCCTGCGGGTGAAGTACGCCGAGCTGGTAAACCTCCAGAACATGACGGTGTTCGCTCTCGACGACGCGTTGATCTTCTCCGGTGGACACGATTACGTTAGCAACGTGAAGTTCCACATCGTGCCGAATCGGTTCTTGATGAAGGCCGATCTGGAGAGGTTACCGACGGGAACGGCTTTGCCTTCGCTGGATCACGGTCAGATGCTGTTGGTTACTACCCCGGGAGAAGGAGGGGCAGCGCCAATAAGAATCAACTATGTACAGATCAAGGTTCCTGATGTGGTGCACAACCTAAAGATCGTGGTTCACAGTGTGTTCTTGCCGTTCCCGCGGCTTCATCCGGCGAGTGGTGGTGGAAATGTTCAAGTGAGAGAGGGGGATGAGACTGTGTCGCTTATGGGGACTTGTGAAGCTTCGGATGAAGGAGAAGGTTGCACGGTGTCTCCTACAGTGGAGTACCACAGGAAGATGAAAAAGGTGGAAGATCATCATGGTCTATGAAAGCTTGTGAATAGCAGCGGTACTCGAGTTACTTTGAACTCCTACTATACTGGTCCTGCAATTAAATGCGATTCGGTTGTTTCAAAGCTTTGTGTTCTGTTACTAGCTTACCACTTCTTACTACTGCTGGTGCTGGTGCTGGTGCTGGTGCTGGTGCAGCAGCGCTGTTGCTTGAGGACTGGATGATTTTGACGTTTTTCTTTTTATTTTCTGCGTTGCATGTTTGTAGTGGATTTACTGATGGCATATGGTGTATGAGACTACTACTAAGTACTACCTACTGTGCTTTGCTTACTTGAATGGTAAATTTTTCCATTTCTTCGCTTACTTGAATGGTCAATTTTTCCATTTCAAATCCCCCATGGAAGTAGTTCCATATACCAAGTCCAGAGTGTTTCAACGCAGAGTACAAGCATTTCAATACAAGGTGCAGCAAATCATCCAGACTTGTAGATCGGATAAAATGCTCTTTCCCCAGTCGGATGTGTTCCACATAACACACCCCATATCACGGGGCTCATAACAGAGGATCCGCCCTCTGTTTTGGTATCCTAATTTCTTATTGCAGGACCAGCATAGTTCTTTAGCCTTTCGGGTAAGACATATTAGGAAAGTGTTCTTGTAATTTTTTTTTTTTTTTTTAAAATCTTTATAATTAAAATATAATATTGTAATAGTGAGCACGTATCGTCTACAGCATTTTCATACAACATTTTCTGCAACAAGGCTATTATTGGACGGTTGTATTAAAAATCATAATTTCTTTAATAGCAAAATAACTTCAAAATAAAAAGGGTCCAACCACAAGTCATGCTGGAGGATCTGTTGCACTATTTTGCTGTAGACTATATGTAGTCTGTAACATGAGATAGACGAGTATGTGACTGCATTTGCTGATTGCGGATCCTCTGTGATGAAACACTCATGTGATGTGAAACAGAGATGAAGGCAAAATTATAATTTTACCATAATTTGAGGTGTTTTAAAGATGAAGGTGTCATCGCCTCTGTTTTACCTCACATGGGTGTTTCATCACAGAGGATGGATAAGGTGAATTGAAAAAAAAATTTGAGAGGGCAAAGTTAGTAAAATAAAATGAACAATTCCATGTGATACCAATTACCATCTTTTGCTCTTTTATATTTAGAAAGAAATGATGTACACTATAAGGCTTCACCTTGTGTCTGTTCGGGATTACCTTCCTTAAATAATTGAAATTCCGGCCTAATTTAGATTGAACTACCTAATATTCAGCCCGATTGTTTTTCTTTTTTATTTTCTTTTATGCGAAATAAGGAGAGCTTTAAATGTTCAACCTCATTGTTAAGGTTAGGGCAAATTACAGAAACTTTCATTGAGGTATGCGTATATTACAGATACCTCATTCACATTTCTTAAATAACGCTCATCTCCCATCAGGTTTGAGGGAAGATCACACTCACTACCCTCCGTTAACTCACGGCCGACCTTGAAGACGGAAAAAGCTAACATCAGCACGTTATGAACAAATTTGGGCAAAAATGCCCTTTTAGATGTATATATAATAAATTAAAAGATAAATTTTACTCCCTTCTTTCTTTAGTTTACCCATATTCTACATGCTCCCACCTCCTTGTCCTTTTTCTTCCAACCTAAAAAGTTTTCGATTACCTTTTGCTGAAAACAATGTTTGGTACCACACATTTTTAAGAAAACTAAAGGGTG